>JAAAKG020024333.1:0-20074 GCA_010014905.2 Druon quercuslanigerum | reverse complement strand
AATTCTGAGTTCAGCGTACTATAAGTTCGCAACTAGGCCGAGCGTAGTAACTCTAACTAGACCTTTTTTCTCCGTGCTGTGATATTAAAATGTTTAATTCTGTGCCTGAAAGTTCTAATTTATGATTCTATTTTTCGGCATCTTCAAGATTCAAGATTGTAGTTTATACACCCTATATACCTATATATACCCTATATTTATATACCCAATTTTATTATGTAGCTTGAAAACAATCTAACTAAAAAATGATTGTAGATGATTTAACTTCAAATAGAACATGAAAATATAGGTACTATCTATGGTTACCGCATTTTCTGTAAAGTTAGTCATGAACGAGCTAGAAAAGGGGTTAGAGTTACAGAAAGTTCCGTAACCACAGACGGTGCGTAAATTTAATAG
This sequence comes from Druon quercuslanigerum, assembly GCA_010014905.2. Classification (NCBI taxonomy): domain Eukaryota; kingdom Metazoa; phylum Arthropoda; class Insecta; order Hymenoptera; family Cynipidae; genus Druon; species Druon quercuslanigerum. The sequence goes on along the minus strand of JAAAKG020024333.1, from coordinate 19,675 downwards.
GATTTTAAGTAAACCTAAAGATATTGCGTTATACTTCTTGCCTCAATCGTTTACTTTATAGATTAATCACAAATTCTAGAAGCGACCAATCATTGAACTACGCCCTTGAATACGTGAACGGTTTATCAGTTTTCCCTGTTGTTGTTCTTACTGCTTGTGACATTTTCTTCTCTGCTCTATAATCTTTTTGTGGAATAAGATATTTTCAAATTCGTGGCACGTCCAAATGAGCCAAATGAGCAATTTTGCTCTATAATCTTTGTGTGCAATAAGATATTTTTAAATTCGTGGCACGTCCAAATGTTTTTTTTTAATTCACAAGGAAAATAATTGAAAAGAGTAAATTGCACATCAGCACATTCTGATGAAGAATTTATGTTCATTTTTAATTTTTTTATTTAGATAACTATCTTCTATATTCCTTTCATTTGTGCAATTTTTATATGTTTTGCATGAAAACCCGTAAAAATCCTCTCATTCTTTTGCATATTATTTTCTTTTTAGGCGTATATACAATGCCGATGTCACGCTGGTACGCCTTTTACTTTTTAGTTACTTTCTTTTTAGTATTTGGCTGTGCAAAATTGAGTATCGATAAAGTCGCTAATTGGCATTCATAGCTTGCTGATTAAGCCGTATTTTCTCCATTTACCTATTTTTTCACTTTTGTCAAAAAATGCCGAAACTTCAAGCTCGAGATATTAAAAATTAAAGCATTTCAAATGCAATAATAAAAATAAAAATATAATATGCAACAATTTCAAGTAAGAAGTGTTAAAACGTTTTTTTTTTGTTTAATAAAGAAGACTTTTAGAAGAAACAGTAAGTTGAAACTATAGATATGTTCTTGTTGAAAATAATTAAACAAAAAATTGGAAAAATTTTGGCAATTCACATTTGCAGTGAATCACATTTGCCACAAGTCACATTGTAGCATCTCTCATTTGTAAAAATTTTTAAACTACAGAAAATTGTAAAAAGTACTACAAGCCATATTGAAATTATTTCTAATGAATCATTTTGTGGATTTAAATTTTTCCAGAATGAGAGATACTGTAATATGACTTGCCGTGCATCTGATTTTTATAGCAAATGTCACTTGCCATAATTTTACCAATAATTTGGGAACTTACAATTTTTTCGACTGAAATATGCCGCAAATGTGACTTGCCGCAATTTTTTCACTTTTTTTCTAATTTTTAAATTTTCCCGAATAAGAGATACCTTAATGTGACTTGTGGCTTGATGGGGCTTGGCATATCTCTATACTTTTAAAATGATCGAATTTTTAACTCATGTGACTTGTTGTAATTGACGAAAATTTTTTATAAAATTAATTTAAATTGTTAATCGACTAATATTTTCAAATTTAATTTCAAAACCAAATTGATTTTATCGTTATGTTCGCCATGAATTTAAAAGTTGATACATTTGATTGACTGAAATTTTTTATGAAAACATCGAAACTTAGTTTGTCTCTTCAAAAATTCTAAAAAATTTCGAGAAATGTCAACGCAAAGTTTTTGAATTCAGAGACATAAGTATGAAAAAATATAAAATCATATGACAAATAAAATAATTTGAATTTCATTTCGAACACAGGAACAGAATCTTACTTTTGTTACGTCTTAATTTTATAACACCTGAAATTAAACTTCTTTTATATTAAGTCTCATCTTGTCTTAAAACTAGACACTGAGTCTATTTTTTTCTTAAACCAAACATTTTTTTGCTCAAATTAAAAACGGTTAATGTTTATAATGATTATTTTATTATTAAACTCTTTAAACTTATGAGGAGAGACCAGACGTAAATGTTGTTTCGATTTGTATATTTTTAAATGAAAGTTTATTATTATATGAAAATAATTTGCCCATGCGTTAACATGAATATGTAATGCATATATAATATGCATTCCTTAATACTATTCCTGGATGATTTGGAAATGGTTTAGATTGATGGAAAAGTCAATAACAGTAGACTGCGTCTCGAGAAAAAGTGGCTTCAAAATTTTCAAGCAATTCATATAGATTGTAAGAAAAATATTTCAGCGGTCCTCATTTGTCCCCCGTAGCCCCGCGTTCTTGAGTTACGAACGTTACCGGTATCTTATCGCCTTGGAGAATAAGTATGTTGTGAATAATTACCGTCTATTACCAAAATACTATGTAATAGTATAGAGATAATTTATTTGAAAATATAAAATAAAAAATATTTGCTTAGAATTCAAAAGGTGTATTATGGAATGATCAAACGTCGGGATATAAACTACTATGTGATTTATAGCTGCCTTCTTTCTGCAATGAAAAGTTTTTGTTTGAATTTACTATGTAACAAGTAAATTAGATACCTAGATTCATAGTAAGGTTTTCACGCAGGTTTATATACTTCCACTGAAAAAGTCGTAAATATGTCTGTAACCTCGAACTCTATAAAGGCTTTAAATATTGATCGCACTGAGATTCTTACATTTATTCTTGCTCAGAATCTTCTTGACAGATTCCAAATTGCCGTTTTATATTTATATATTCATTACTTTGGTACTGAAAATACTGCAAACGTGTGTTAAATTATTAAAAATAAAAGCACACTCTTCAAAGTTAGTTTTTATTTATCTATCGAATATAAAATAAAATGCCAAATTAGTTGAAATTCTCAAAATTGCATAAAACTAAATTCTTGAAAAATCCTGATACTTACGGTTCAAAATTTAAGTAAATTCGATCTTTTTGATCATTAAACACAGTTTACTTCTAGAAGATTGCTTCTTGAAATACAAATTGCACCAGTGCACTGAAACTTTAATCGCCCCTAGAAATCCATGAAGCAATTTTACATCGTCACATAAAATAAATCTTCAAGTTGTACTTAAATCTCATTACTCTTTTAGTACTTCCCGCTTAACCCTCTTCGTCCACTTTAATTTTAAAACCAGTTAAACACAAATTTAGAAATTTTTCGAGTAAACTCCACGTTTAAGGACAGGTTTCACTTTAGCGAAATTAGTTTGAAACTCGACTTTAAATCTTCATGGAAAAACTTCAAAGGATTTAAAGACCAGTCCCTCAAAAAAAAATGTTATTTGAAAATCGCTTTATATATAAGATAAAAGACTTATTTGCATCATGTTAAATGCAGCGTGGGTGGATTTTATTTCAAAAATCCTGTCTCAAATTTAACATTCGAGTAGTAGTTTTTCTCACGCCACGAGGGAAAATGCTTTTCTCCAATGTCCTACCACTTTTAATTCTCTGCTACAGAAATTTGTTGTAATTCTTGTAAGAAAATCCAAAAGGAATATTTCAATGCATAACTAAAAACGTGATTTTTTATTTTGAGTTCACTAGCACAAGAAATGCTTGACATCTTTCGCCTCGTTTTGAAATCAGTCTCCCTTCCCCTTTCATTAAGAAATCAATTTTCACGCAGAAGCACTCAACCCACCAGTGCCACCGTCCACCCATTTTCCGCCCACTACTCACCAACAAACTGGCTTCTTAATTCTCATATTGAAAGGAAGACGACTTAAAGAAATGTAAAGAAGACGACTTTTGACAAATTTAAACATTTTATCTCAAAAATAAAGACAGAAATTAAGTAAGGTTCTTCAACTGATCATAGTGGAAATTATATTTCCACTTTATGTGTTGAAAACAATTATTAACGACATTAAATTAAAAAAATGTTGTCCATGTATGCTGGCTAATCTTAAATAGAACCTTATAGCATGGTTTATTATCAAGGAATATACTTTTCAGAATATTTGTACAGCCCTTCCACGCACATACTTATTTTTATAGCCTTCAGTATGATTTTTCACAGCTTTAAATCATTAAAGAAACTCACATGCGTTATTAAAAATGTCAAGAAGCTACTTAAATTAAATACATTCTTAACTGTGAGGCAAATGTGCAAGAATATATTGCTTGTAAGTAAATTTTGTATATACTTACTTCCTACCTTTTAGCGTTTCCTGTTTTAGACATTTTATTTGTAATATTCCACATAACTTTTTTATTTTTATTAGAGGCCGTTAAAAATTTTCTTTACAATGTCGGGTGAAGGGGGGAGGCGGTTAAGAAGTTTTGTGACGATTTGTGACGATTTGTGAAGTAGAGGTGAGGGGTTAACACGAAAAATGTAGCATTAAATATGGAAAATATAAATGTGAATATCAATGTTTTTAAATGCTTAACAAAATGAAAAATAGTAATTTTATTTCACAAGTAATACGTTACAACCTTTTCCCTATTCCCCCCTTTTCTCCTTTTTTTCGATTTCGAATTCATCTTTTTGGTTAAAAATGTTACACTACTCGGTTCAAAGTATATCTATTTTGTTGAAAAATAACTTTTTTTAATTCATTTTTTTTTTAATTAAACTGCTTTGTTGAAAATGCGTCTAATTCTTGGTTAAAAATTCGTATTTTCGGGTAGAAAATTTAATAGTTTTGTAAGGAATTCGCGTTTTTGGTATAAAATTAAAAAAATTAGTTGGCATATTTCCCCCTTGGATCCCAAATTTCTCTTAGTTAAAAATGATTCTGGTTTAGTTAAAGTTTCAACTATTTTGTAGAAAATGCTTATTTTTTATTCAATTTAATAGTTTTTCATTTTATATTAAAACCTTTTTGGCATAAAATATTAACTATTATATTTTTCATTGGGGATTAATCTTTTTTATATTTAAAATTCTACTCCTTATAAGTAAGAGTTTTTTGTAGGTCTTACTGTCTTTATTAAATTAAGAGAATAAAATCGAAATTACTAAAAAGTTCGTTTATTAATATTCTGACGTTTCGGCTATCATTGCGCGTCTTTTTCAGAGAATCAAAATAAATAATATATAAATAACAATCGTTTCTTATATTTATAACATTTATTAAACAGGTTTTGACGATTTTATTCCTGAGCATAGAACTTATAATTTATATCACGTAATACCCAAAAAAAAATAATAAGTAACGCAATAACACTTTATTTGCTTACCGACAAATTATGAATAAATATCGTTATTATAAGGTAGGAGTCCTTAAAAATATATTATGTTTTAAGAACTTTTTTATCCTGTATTAAAACTTATGAACAATAACGAAATTTTGAACTGAACAAATTTTGAACGTTATTTCTTGTTTTTGTTTTTATACCTTGTATAAAAACTAATAAGCAAAAAAGAAATTTTGAAATAAAAACATTGTGAAATTTTTTTTTTGTTTTAAAAAAAGTAAAAGAAATAGAAATATATGTGCTTTTTTCTTGTAAAAAACAAGACTATTCAATTTTTTGAGTAAACATCATGTCAATAGTTAGAGTCAATTTTTAAAATAGTACTGATGTGTGTCACCAATTTAAATTTAAATATACAAAAAACGTATCCTATAAAAGCCTCATAAGAACAACGAACATATAACACAGTAGACAAGAGAGATACATTAAGGCGGTAAATTCATTAATACAGAATAAAGGCGTAATTTAAAAGAACCGCAAATTAGGAAAGCGCACCAAAGTAAATGGAATTTTAAATTGGTTTTGTTTATTTAATAATACCTTGATATACTTTGTTGACATTCAAAATTTCTGTCTGCAAGTTAATGGAAATATTATGATTTTTGTTTAAAAAATGGATTCTTTTATGCGTCTTTATATGTATTTTTATATCTAGCAAAGAATTTTAATGTTATTAAAATCAAAATAATAGTTTAGGTTCCAACAACGTTGCGAAAGACCTGTATTGAAATTTCAAACTCTGCAATATCTTTTATGTTCCGAAACTCTAGTTTTTAATCTTCTACCTGTTTCACCAATATAAACTTTTTCACAACAAGATATACAATTACCGAAAAATTTTCGGTACAATCAATATCTTTTTGATTAAGTAAAAATTTTTTAAGCGTTTTGATTGCTAAAAGAAACATTTATTTTGTAATTTTTTAACGATCTTTTCAACCTTTCAGAGAGTCATTGAACTTACGGTATCCTAACTTAATCCGATTTTTATACGTGTTAACCGAGTTATTTTTCTTACTGGAACCGTTGTAGAGTTCATGAATTCGTTCTCGGATAATACTATTTATCAAAGGAAGGGGATCATTATTTTGAACTAAAGTGATTTTAATTTCATCCAAATTCTGTTTCCCGAATCTAAGAGCACTCAATTTAATGCATCTATCGATTAAACCTTTTATTAGGTCGACCTTTTGACAATATAAATCATGGGAGCTAAAATTAGGATATCTACCAGACCTTGAAGCTTGCTTAAACCAATTGGCATACCTTCAGTTGTTTTTACAATTTGTAAATCAAGGTAATTTATTGAATTATTAGGTTCATGTGCAAATGCAAACTGTATGGAATTTGTAATACTGTTAAAAGTATTTATGAAATCGTTAACTTTTTCAGTAGGAACAATAGTTAAAATACCATCCACATAAATTTTATGTAAAAGAGATTTAAAATTTAATTTTTACATGCCCTTGTTTCCACATTTTCTAAAATCAAATTTGAAACTATAGGAGACAATGGTGAACCCATAGGACAACCAATTAATTCTTTATAATATTTTCAAATAAAAGAAAAAAACATGTTATTGAAAACACTTCTAGCAGCGACTAAAAATTCATTTTTCGTTATCTTAGTTAGATTTCTATTTAGTGTTAGTTTTTCTTCAATGCAGTCTAATGCTAGATCTATTGGACTGTTATCATACATTAAAACAATGTCAAATAAAACTATCATTTTTTTAAGGAACTTTAATTATATTTAAAAGTTCCTTTAAATCCCAGCTATATTCAACAAATGATTCTGTGTTACCAGAAGAACAAGCGTTGCCACTTGTTCATTTATTAATCTTTTTTTCTCCTTTTTTTAAAACAAACTTGTTTGTCATTACATGTAAGAAAAGATCATTATTTATATATTATTTATTTAGATTCTCTGAAGAAGGAACGCATTGATATGTTAGAATATTAATATAAGAACTTTCAAGTACTCTTATGGAAAAAACGTTTGTTTTATTGGGGTCAATTCAAAAATTTAGTTCAAACTTGAATTATTTTTATAAAAGCTAACGCTGGGACGGGTTCGAATCCCAAAGTATAAAGCATGACTGAATATGTTTTTAGAAAGCTTCGCTTCTGTCCCTTGATATACCATCCCACATATACCCGCTAATAAGCCTGGCGGTCGATGCGACTATAAATATTCAATAAATAAAAAAATGTTGTCTTCTTTTGTTGACTTTAACGGTTTTTCATATAAAATTAAAATCTTGTTTGTTTGAAATAACAACTATTACATTTGTCATTAAGAATTTTTGTTTGTTATTGATTGTACTGTTTTTGATTTAAAATTAAAATTCTCTTTATTTGAAATATTAGCTATTAGCTAAATTTTGTTAAAAATTTGAACTAGTTTATTTGAAAATCTTTTTTTCTGTTACAAATTTACCTTTTTGTTGATCACTCGTCTTCTTAGATTGAAAATTCACCCTTTTTGAATAAAAATTCAACTGTCTTCTATAAAATTCTTTTTCTTGGATTGAAAGTTTAAATGTTTTTGGTTGACGTTTAATCTTTTTTGTTAAAGAATTCCATTATATGGTTGAAAATTTACCTCTGCAGGTTAAAAATTGAACCATGTTCAAGTATTTTCTTTTGAATGCAAATATTTGGTTCAAAATTTATCTTTTTCGATTGAAAAATAAAATATGCGATTAGAAATTCAACTATTTAATTGAAAAATTAATTATTCACTTGATAATTCAACTATTTAAAAAAAAATAATTTTTGAGAATTTGACTGTTCCGTAGAGAACTCCTTGCTTGAAAATTCATTGTCCAGGGTCATCTTTCAACTATTTGTATAAAACTACAACTGTTTATGGCTAAAGTTTCATCTTTTTTGTTTGAAAATTCGACTAATTTGGTTCGAAGATTATCTTTCTTGATGAAAAATTAATCTTTTTGGTTTAAAAGTCAACTGTTCACTAAAAAATTCGACCTTTTGGCTTAAAAAGTCAACTTTTTCGTTGAAAATTAATTTTTTTGGGTAGAAGATTAGTATTTTATATTTTAAAATTCAACTATTTTGTTGAAATTTCAATATATTTTGACTTGTAATCAGAAGCCATTCATAATTGATTTAATATGGCATCTATACGTTAATTTTATTTAAAAGAATTGATTCCCATATTTTCGTGGAAAATCTTCCAATTTTCTCTATTTGAGACCTTTCAGGGCTGTGAAATCTGAAGATTTTTATGTAGATTGAAAATTAAATATTGTGAGATTTTTAAATATCTTCTAAAAACGTATAGAATATTTGAAAATGGTCTTCAGTTTTCTTTGCAAGACTTTAAACATAAGTCCAAAATTTGTTTTTGATATGTTTTAATATATGCAAGGAATATTCTGAAATATTATAGAATCTTGTTTTCTTATTGTACCAAGTCATTTATTGATTAAATATATTAAATCATTCCGGAACTTAAAACAATAATTCAAAGAATCTATCAAATTCGATTAGATTAACTTTCGCATAGACTTACGCTTTATGGTTTCACAACATTTATTGTCCATAATCTAAGTGATCTAAGCAGAATTGAAATTTGTCTAAATACTTAACTGTAACAGAACTGATCTTGGAAAGCCGTAACGGTGCTCGTAAAGGGAGAACGAATTTTCGGGCAATAAAAACCTAATTGCTCCCAAAAGAAAGTTTCCTTCTCGCGCCAGCCGCGAATGAGATTTCGTTCCAGACAGCAGTGATCGACGAGCTTGACCCCATCGCACTCTCTAATTTACGTTCCACTTCTTTAGGAAATAAATTTTCGGTCGATCCAACTTCCAGGAAAAGAGACAATTTTCTTTCATTCTCAAATTCGTCACTAACGTGTTTAAAATTAACCAAAAGACATATATAACAAAATATTTTCTTAAATAAAAATCGCATTTTATGTAAAGGGTGGCGGTCTATAATGGGACAAGGGGAACATCATAATGTAACAGGAGGATATTAAAATATTCTTTTAAATCAAATTCGCAATTTGAATAAAGAAGGAAAGTCTACTTCGGAGCTGAAGTGTTGCTGAACTGAGAACAACAAATTTTTATTTGAAAAAGTTATTGCGCTCAGAGTAAATGAATGTGGAAATTGACTATGTTCAAGTAATAATTACCTAAAATTTGAGCAGCCTCGGCTTTGAAAGACGAAAAATTCAATTTTCTGTTCATAAAATAAGTTAATAAATACTTGCTCCAGAACTGTTGAAGTTAAAATGAAATTATTTATAATTTAGCTTTCAATTGATACTACAAATTTAAAGTGGCTCTTAAAATATAGGAAACACCCCTTATTTTTTATTTTCATAAAGAGCTTAACCGATTAAAGTAGATATAGAAAACTTCAATTTTTATTACGCAACCTGATACTTGTTTGGGGTCAATTTTTATTCAGGATTAAAATTTTAATTATACAAATGCATTAGTTATCGTCAGGCACATAACCAAGTTTTGTAACACGTAGGAAGAGCGAATATTGTAATACGAAAAATACTTGGTCATCTGACGATAACTAATCCAATAATAATTACCAGTGCATCTACCTTATGGAGCTTCGTAAAAAAAAAATTTTATTTTGTTTCATTAAAAAATATTAATTAGATCTCGATTTATATTCGATAATCGGTTTTTGGGGGTGATTTCTAAATCACATTTTGTTTACACGTGGTATAAATCTTGAGAAAAAATGTATTTTTCACTATTTACATGTGGTCCTTTACTTTAAGGGTTAGTTAGCAGTACTTGGGGGTGGTTATTTTAAAAATCCTGAAACACGTTAATTCAAATATTCGATACTGTAAACGAAAACGCTTTCTTAATTTTTTTAAATTCATACCCTAATTTTCATGATAAAAATATTCATGAAAACATAGTTTTGCATAATATAAAATAAGGGTTGCAACCCCTTGGGTCGTAAATATAACTACTATCTTAGGATTCTTATTAAAAATATTTTTCATTTGGTTTTATTCAAAAATATTCATTAGATGTCGAGATAAATAAAGAAAAGATTTTTAATGGCAAACTTTAGAGGTGGATTTCACCTTATAAAAGTATTTGTCAGAACATAAAAAAATACGTATCTCTTATTTTGTCACGTACTACAACATATCTTGAATTTTTCAAAATCGGTGTGGTATACCTACTATTTTATAGAATTTTTAAAAGTGGATGTCGGCGCATAAAAAAATTTTGTTTCTTTTATACATTTTTTTTACATTAATTTTAATTTTTTTCAAGTAGCATTTCATTTTAAAATTTTTTTATATAACTCTATAAACAGGTATTATGTTAAGAAAAGTTATTAGGAGTAAAGAAAATTATACCGCGTTATGTAAACACGGCCACTCTTTATTTATACATAACATATTTTTTCTAAGGTTTCTATTTTATTATTTCTTATCAGTAAACAAATTTTTCAAAAAATGTATTTATATCTTTCGATCAACGGGGGTAACCGAGTAATTATGGGTGAAGTACCCCCGCTTTTTGTTGGTTCATATTTTAGGGGTAATTTTACACATTTTTTTTTACAAAAGTTACAACCAAATTTTGAAAAATAAAAAAATTTCAATTTTTCAAAATTGTCTCAAACATTTTGATGGTTCAAATATATTTTATATAAGTTATTAAGACAACTAAAAAAAAGGAAATCGATTCCTTTTACGACAAGAGTCTAATAAAATTATTGTAATTTAATAAACATTTTTTTCTAATAAGTTTTTGATGCCTACATCGCCATTTTTGCTGTAACACGCTTTAGTCCAATTTCAAGAACATATATTTTTTGGAATAAGATCAAAGAATTACTTTATGGCAGAGCCTATGATATAAAAATGTAAAAACTGCACACTTCACAAGAACACCTCCCCCTCCCCCCGAAATAATAACTAAATAATTATTTTAATAGTTTATAAAGTAAATAAGAGATGAACGTATTACATTTTTATTATTTTTCTCTTTTTGGTTTTTTCTTTGTCGTTTTTAATTTTATTCTCCTTTTCTTTCTCTTGTTCTTTCTTTTTTTGTTTGAGATTCATTTATCTTTGTTATTTATTTACCTTCTGAATTTAAACCACTAATTCATTTCAGTTATTTAATAATAATAATAATATATTGGAAAAAACTTCTTTTTTGTAATTTTTAAAGAAAATAGTTTTAAAAATAAGAAATTGTATACTAAAAAGTTTTCAAATTAGAACTGCACACTAAAAAATTAGAAAAAGTCAGAAAAAGTCAGAAAAAATGTGTCGAGTGGCACACAATTTTAAGCCCTGCTTCATGGTTAAAAAATCTTTGGCCTCTAATATGTATATAATTCCATGAGAATGAGGGGCTAACTTTATTTTTAACTCATAAATCAATAAAGTTAGTATTATTTAGACAATCGACCTTACTCTAATATACTATACACCTAATCTTTTTTCACCGTCTTCCTCTATCACGGGATTCCTACTCTTTGGTGCAAACAATTTACTGAGAATTTTAGCAGGCCTTACGACTTCCGACAAGTACCCCATGTGTGATATGTAATACGTAACGACTGCTATATGGGAACAACAGCCAAATATACTTCGTCCATTGTTTGGTATGGAGTTATGTATAGGGGAATATAGCCGCATAAATTCTCGGAATTCAAGGCCCAAAATTATCGTTCTAAGTTAAGAAACGAGTTACCGGGGCATTTTGAAGTTGGAACTTCGAGAAAAATTTTTTCCAGAAAAACGCATTTAAACTTGGCGAATGCTATAAGAACCCATGTTATATTTTTTCTTCTATCTAGATATAAATATATTCTCCTAATTAAGTTAGTATAGGTCCCAGTATCAAACCCCACTTAGAGCCAAAAGTAATAATTTTGGCGTCAACTTATAAAAAAGCGAATATCTCCTAGACTAGAACCAACCATAAGGGCTTTCATGCGGACGCCAACATATAATTTCCGACTGATGGGCCTTAACTGTACCTGGCCCTTTAGAATATTTTCTTGCCCTTTCATAAATTGCAAATAGAAGTTTCCCCGGATGGCCCTAATACATGAAGGTTTCTGGCTGGACCCCGGCCGGGCTACCCCGGGCTGGGTTTCTAGGACAGGACCCGGGCGGGAGCCGGCCGGTTACTGGACGGGTCAACCCTAGTTATATATCATGATCGGAAGCCGGCCGGGCACTCGCCAGGTTAATTTTTTGGTATAAATTACAAATTTTTTAAGAGCAATGCCATTATCAAAGACGTGATTATAGATCCTAGATGAAGTATCATTCGAAAAGTATAATTTAAAGGTTTATTAGATCAGTGAAATAGAAATGAGCTTTCTTAAATTCTTTTAAAAAAATATTAAATTTTTACGAATTGAATTAACTTTTTTAATTAAAGTGTTATCCAGTCTGCTATGTGAAACAGCAGAAATGTTACAATTTTTATAAACTTCTCTATTTTGTGACAATATTTAGCCTGCACACTTTCAAATTTACCGCCATATATAGCGTCTACTGCGTTTGGCGTCTGCATAGACACTCAGTATTTTTCACTTTTGCGCCTGGAACGAGGATGCTGCCTGCACTCACGTCGCGTTGTCCCTTCGAAGTTCGCAAATAAAACCGAGAGTTGCAATTAAAATCAACCTTATTTCCGTAATTAGTTTTAAACCCCCACTCAGTCCGCGAATAATTATTATTTTTAATCAAAATATACTGCTGTGAAAACATTTATTCCTTTCTTCTTTCCTAACCTTAAATCGCCACGTGGTTTCCAAATGGCTACGAGATTCTATCATCAGGGATTAAAATTGCACTCCAATTTTCTGTCTAGAATTGGTTCACTTAATTTGCCTTTCAAATTTCACTGTAATCTTTACGATGAGCCTTAAAAGACAAAACAAGTTACCAATTTCTCGCCCGAAGCAACATTTTTTACACGCTTTGTGGTCAGATTACCCGACCGTATTCCGGCTGGTATTGAAACCGGGATTCGACCAGTTTACCGTGACGTTTTTTCCCGGATCCTGGGGGGATTCCCCGATCAGCGCCCGACTTAATCCAGGGCTATTTGGCCGGGACCAGGCCGGAGCCCTGATTGCATTCCTACACGAGAGGTCTGACTCAGTCATCTCAGGGAAGTCAAGAATTTCGTTTGATGAGACACTTTGAAACATAATCTTTTTACGAAACCAGACATTCTGCTCAACTTCGTTATAGATAAAGTGTTTTCAACATCAAAATACTGTTTAATTCGCGTTATTCATTCTTCTAGATGCTCTGAATCTTATTGTACATCTTTTCCAAATTGCTTGTGCAGAAATGATGCAATTTTTAAATACAGCCTAACCTTCGGAAGTAGTTTGTTATTATAACATGGTCTATTAGTAGATATCTTGTTTAATTATTCCATGGATAGGCTCCATGGATAGGATAGTATACGCTGTTCAATGCAATATCATGTAATCTTGTGTAATCCCTTTAATTTTCTGTAATCTCTTGTAATCCCTGGTAATTTATGTAATCCCTGTAATCTTACCATAATAAATCTTTATTTTCTCGGAACAGAATAATTTTCTTAATAAAACATTTTTTAGACTCATTATACACCCTCATATCTCGTGAGTAAGTTTTTATTTTTGTAAAAAATTGAAAATTCGATATTTACTCGCTATCTAAACCAGTTTTTGAAAACAGTTGAGCTTGATATAATCTTAGACTATTGCCACTTATATTTGTTATTGACATCTTTCACATCTATTTCCTTGAAACTGGATAACTTATGTTAATCAAACTTTTTTGGCATTTTGTTTTATAATTAAATAGTGATTTCGATTTAACAGAATGTTTTTTCGCTGCTCTCAAAAAATCGCATATTGTTGATCATCTAGTTCTGTATTGTCACCCTGTAAGTACCTTTTAAACACGAACTTAAGTATTGAAACCGATTGAAAACTTCTTGTGTACGTCATATCTACAGTTCGGATGAGTCACCTGTCACACTAGTCACTTTTTTAATTAATAAAATAAGAAAACCAATCTGATATTATGATATATTTAAAATAGATATTAATTTTTCTTAAACTTTACCAAAAATGCGTTTATTTTTTATTCTAAAAAGTTAGAGCTACTGCTTTATCCGAACGGCAAGAATGGCTGCCATTACTTGGCGAACAGTCTTGATATAGATTTCAGTAATATTCATATTATTTTGTGACTGAAAGCATTTAAAATGTAATTTTTTGAGAAGTTCAAACAAGGGAATCAAGAAGGGGAGAGATTTTGAAGAAGGACCCCGCACAAATCTATGGAAAATATGGTCCCGGTCAAATTGGCTGAAGCTGTAGTATAATATAATTTATAATACTCTGATCAAATAAAGTCCTTAGGCACTGGGTCCAAAAACGCCAGGTTTCGAGATAGTAGGGACCAAATGTCACTTTTCATGTACACTCGAGGAGTTATTCAGACCTTCTGGGACTGTTTGACGCCACGCTCAGCGATGATGCCGAACTTACTGTCCCTTGGATATTTTGTAGTTTTGGATCCCCTGAACAAATAACATCCATGTGTAAAGGTCGACGAAAGGATACTTTTTCGTCGATGTTGCATCCTATATCGCATTTCATGCAGATGAGATGAGTTACAGCGACCACAGAGGACTGTTTGGCACCACGCTCAGGGATAATGCCGAACTCTGTCCCTTTGCTACTTTGTAGTTTAGGATCCCCCCAATAATAATATCCATGTCTTAATGTCGAGAAACTGTTGTTCGGCACCACGCTGAGAGATCATGTCGCATTCGCTGTCTCTTTGATATTTTGTAGCTTAGGGCCTCCTGATGGATAATATTCGTGTCATTCCCAACTCTCTGTCCAAACAATTAAGGAAAGAAATCCGGGTAAGCAAGACAATATCTACACGATAACAGTGTACGATCCTGCCAGTTGAGACAATACCGGAGTATTATCCAGCCAGTTAACACAAGATTAAAGAATTTTCAGGTTAATAATAGCAATATTTTGGTATTTTTTAGTCAGTTAAGGCAAGATTATGATACGATCCGGTCAATGAAGGCAAAATCGGGAAGCGTTTAAACCAGTTATAGCAACATTAGTGCTTGGTTTGATATTGGATGAAGCTCTAGTCAGTAACGACAATAATGAGAATTTGTTTGTTTAAACAAGAAGACTTTTGGTAGATCATCCTTCTATTGCGTTTAACCGCATCCGCAATATTATTAATCATAGATCTGCTTGGATACTTTACTGGTGGCTGAAGGCGCGCGTATCGTAAATACCATAATATGCTTGGTATATGTGCACATAATCCGACTGTTCTAGCCACAGTTTTGCAAGTACAGTAGTACTCCAATATTTGTTCATTGTTTTGTTCTTCATCCAGCTGTAGCTCCTGATTATCGGCTGCTAGAACAAAGTTATCTTCTACATAGTCGTTCAGATAATTCATATCCAGCCTAGGGAAATGAGGTACTTGAGATTAAGATGAATCCATCTGGCATTCCTGGTATGCAGCTTGTCAATTGTAACTCTGGCTTGGACGGCGTTGGGTTCACGTGATTTTCGTAATATTGTTTGGGATAAGTCTACGGTTACTTCAGCCATCTGTATGCAAGGACAATACTTGTTGTGGATCGCCCCAACAATACAGTAAAAATCGCCGATGTTAATGACATGGTTCATGTTCATGAGATTTCCGAAGAACTTAAAAACAGATTTTTTGTGGCCATTTCTTGCCTCTACGATCCACTTTGTCTTAGTGATCAATCTTGAGTCATTTTATGGTTAATACTAAGGTTTTCAAAAACCGGTAGGGCATTATAATAATCACGATCCCCAATGATAAAGTCATCGTTTGTGAACCATTCTCGCAGCCCATTAACATCGATTTTGAATTCATTAGTAAGCATGGTAGCATCGTTATTTCGAGAGTCAGAAAAGTAGGGTCCATGAGTATCCAAAATATACGAGTCTGGAGCTACAACTAAGTCTGGCTTAATTAAGCATCGACCTTTATGAACGCAGTATGTTTGCCTGAGTGCTGTGAAATGGCTGGATTCATGGATATATACATAAGTTCCATCTATATAGGCAATCACTTTTGAAACATCAGGACTGGGATTATAAAGTTCATTTGCGAAGTCCGTTACATGTCTCTGTATATACTGCACCTATGTTTTAGCCGTCAACCTTATGTTGTTGGGAACAGAACGTGTCATCAAAGAGCTTCTCAAAATAGAAATAATGAGACTCACATTTTGCCTACTATCGTATCTAAAAATAACTTTTAAAAAGTCATCAGTCAGCCCTTAGCGAAGCTTACACAAAAACATCATCAAATCCTTTTTACTTGAACTCTTCCTCTGAAAACGTTTCTTCATTATTAAAATCCGGCTCTTCAATCTTCGATAATTTACGTCTGCCTTGAAAAAAATATTACAACTGGGCACCAGACAAGCAATGAGGCCTATTACCAAACCTTGCAGTAGGACGTTTGGTATAAAGCTACTCACATCCAAATGTGCAAATATACAGGAACTATTTCTTATTTGTTTTAAAACATTGAGTGTCAGACAATTAGGATCAAGTGCTAAATCATTCATCTCCATATTAATGCTTCGATTGCAGTTAAGACATATCCTCATATTTTTATCAATCTCTTGAGGAGTTATTTTATGTTCAGCACGACGATAAATTTAGATTTGTTGTTTTTGTTCATTTTCTGCATCAGATATGTGTACCATAGCTCGTGACTGTAAGGCGATTGCACATATGTATCAACTTATTCTGACGGCGACATGACTACATTCCAGGTATAACGAAATTCTTCAGCGTTCCTTTTTACAAACTTGATTCCAATATCAAACAAACATTGCCCCAGGCGAAGGGAATAGAAAGTTAATGCAGAATTTGTGTCAAGAGTAAACTACTAAGATTCTTTCAAAAAAAGGACATACATAATGCAAACAGTTTGGAAATTGACAATCAGGTTGCCATGATGGCAAAACCTCCTATATTACAAGCCACTGATGCCCGAAAGCTAAAAGTTTAGTTAAAGGAGGCTTTTTCATTATGACAACCGATTTCTAAAATCAAAAGTTTTAAAATGGACAAACAAAGGAGACTATGTGCCATAAAGAAAATATTACGTACATATTTTGTAATCAAATTAAAACGTGACGAAGTTATCGATCGAATGTAGGGCTAATGTTGTCTTAAAAAGAAACTATACGTAAGGGAATAAATTCGCTTTTATCCTTCAACACATTTGCTATATATAGTTGTTAAACTACCCCCACATACCATCCGTCTATATTTCAACGTGCGCAATTGGGAGTCTTCCATCTGTGCACGTGAATTATTAGTAGGGTAACATTTGTGCACGTCACATTTAGTCCTTTTATATTGTTTTTATTTTATTTTTAATTTTATTTAGCCATTTATAAATTTAGTCGACATTTACACCTGCTCACTTGAAAGTGTCCCATCTGTGCACGTTGAAACGTAGACGTGCACAGATGGCCTGGTGTACAGTTGTTTCTGTGGCAATCAACGTGCACAGTTGTGCCTATGGCCACCGATGTGCACAGATGGGCTCGTGCGCAGTTGCTCCGTGCACAGTTGTCCGTCACCTGCAATTGACAACAATTAGTTTAATTATATTAATTAGTTTAATTATATTAATTGGTTTGAATAAGTAGGTACGCACGTAGGGCCGATTTTACCAACTCTGATAAAATCTATGATTAACTAATCATGATTATTTTTTAATCAATTATTAAATGTGCGTTAACCAGCGATGCGTTCTACCAAGCATTTTCAAACTGATTAGCTAATAGTATACTCTATTCGCAATAAAGTCTAGTTTCTACGTCTTTCTGTTGTAACGGCGACTGTGACTTGTTAAAAGTTAAAACGAAATTCTTCCTTAACACTCGGCGCCATATTATTTAGGCACCATCATATGATAAGACGCCCAAAGTTTAAATTTACGTGTAGTTAAAGTGAAATAGAAGAGAAGTAACAGTTGTGTTGTTTACAAAATAAAATAAAAGTGGTGAATAATATGGCGGACGAAGTAGAAGATGCGAGTACAAAATAATCATATATTTCTTTAAACAATCGAGTCTTTTTTTAATTATTGGGCTTATCTAACCTCAAACTGGACGCAATGCAAACGGCAACTAAGCTTTTTTCAATGACCACTCAATTCACTCGTTCTCTGCATATTCGTGGTCTTCTCTAAGGATAAAATATCATCGTGAAACAGAGCCATATTTCCTTCCTGTATATTGCACTCACTGCAGTTGCACTTCAATTTCGGGGTTATGTTTTTTTAATCACTGATTAAATGCCATAACCAACCAGTATTGGGCGGTTAAGTTAACCGATGATTATCTTCCCTTAATCATGATTAAAAGAATGGTGGAACGCAAAGTATTGATTAAATAAGGCTAATCAATGATTAACTGTTTAATCAGCGTTGGTGAAATCGGCCCTTAGTGATGTTTAATCACATTTAGTTTGTGTAAGTCTGATCCAAAAACTACCAATTAACATTTTAAAATAGTTCAACTACCATCCGAAATCTTCCTCATACTTAAGTCTTGACGACGTAGTTCGTAAGACATGATTAATTAGTTCAAATGAGGAATTATGCCCTAGCTAATGTAACTTCAAAATCAGTTTATGTTACCATGATCCGAAAACCACTAATTCATTTTTGTACAGAGGGTAAACTACCCACAATCACCCAGTCAATATTACAGTCTTGACGATACGGTTGATAGGACCTGATTAATTAGTTTGAATAAGTACTTACATAATTGGTATATGTCTAATCAAATTCAGATTGTGTTAGCCGTATATAAAAATGACCAAATAAGTTGCTTTTACAGAAGTTACGCTACCTTCGACACACTTCTCATACTTTAGTCTTGACGATGTGGTTAATAGGACCTGTTTAATTAGATTGAATAAATACATGAAAGGCGACCTACGATGCAACACCGAAAAAAAACTATCCATCTCTCTACCTTTAGTTCTAGATATTATCGATCAGGGGACCCCAAAATACAAAATATCAACGAAACAGAGACTTCGGCATGATCCCTGAGCGTGGTGTCAAACAGTCCTCGATGGTCGGTGTAACTCTTTTCACCTATGTGAAAAGCGACATACGATGCAACCACGATGGCCTTTAGATATGAATATTATTGTTCGGGGGGTCTCAAACTAAAAAATATTAAAGGGACAGAGTGTTCGGAATGATCCCTGAGCGTGGTGCCAAAAAGATCTAGAGGGTCCGTGGAACTCATCGAGTGTGCATTAAACGTTAACTTTGGTACAACACCCACGCAAAAGTATCCTTTTCTCGATATTAAGACATGGATATTATTATTCGCGGGATCCCAAACTACAAAATATCAATGGAACAGAGAGTTCCGCATGATCCCTGAACGTGGTGAAAAACAGTCCTCAAGGGACGGTGTAACTGTTCTCGTCTACATGAAAAGCGACATACGATGCAACAACGATGGAAAAGTATCAGGCAGTGGACACTCAATGCTTTCGAAATGAAGGATCATAGACGCCATCTAGCGTATACTCGGATCCCTATGA
>JAAAKG020024322.1:0-20074 GCA_010014905.2 Druon quercuslanigerum | reverse complement strand
CCATTTTAAGAAGAGGGTCTCTTCCATTTGCGACTCTATGAGCTGTACCCAAAATAATCCTGTTGTGAAGACATTCAGGATTCAATATTCCGCGACCACCTTGACGGCGTGAGATGTACAGTCGCGGAACAGAAGACTTAAGATGCATGCTTTAGTTTATATGCATAACCTTTCGTGTCCCGATATCAAGGGATGGCGCTTTCCCGCTCCATACTAC
The DNA here is from genome assembly GCA_010014905.2 of Druon quercuslanigerum. Classification (NCBI taxonomy): domain Eukaryota; kingdom Metazoa; phylum Arthropoda; class Insecta; order Hymenoptera; family Cynipidae; genus Druon; species Druon quercuslanigerum. The sequence continues at coordinate 19,857 of JAAAKG020024322.1, read as the reverse complement.
CTTCTCCGCGTCTGGTCTGGAGAGTGGAAGGCGGGAAAATTGTTTATATAGACTTCGAAACTGGTATTCATGTAGATATTTGTAGATCATCAATCAATAGAGTTATTATAAAATGTCTTTGATTTCATTTAGGTCAAAGTTACTAGAGGAAAATTCAGAAATTCGGTTTGAGTCCTAAATATACAAATGTGATTTTTCTCATACCTACAAGTACGCGCACAATAAAGGGTTGTGAAGCGTATCATTCAAAATTAAACGCTGAATTTTACATGCCCAGACCGAACCTTTTCAATTTGATCAAGATTTTTGAAGAAATGCAGCTGGAATCTACATCAACTTAAGGAGTGAGTTGAGCGTTCGACGGTGAGCATCGAGAAGCGGAGAAAGTAGTAGCATGGAGGCGGAAGGCACCACCCGCTGTGTTTCCCGGACCGATCCGCAACTCGACCACAGCTAGTTCAGTTTAGTTTAGCTCATTGCGCCACACCCGCGTCTGTTCTCAAAGCAGTACACCAAACCTGGCCACCTTCTGAAAGTTTTTAGATCTCAATGCGTTTTGTTGATTTCAACGTTTTGGAAATATAAATGTCAGGTATCAGGCGTACTCGATCACACAGGGAATGACGCAGATCTCTTTGCACTTACTCTGCCGTCTGGCAGAGGTAGGTCATGTGAATATTCGCCTCCACATGGAGCCTCTACCTTGAAAGGTAACTAGCCTCTTTTAAGGGGACCTACACAATTGAAGGTGGGTTCCGGACCACCCTAGCCCGGGTAGAAGTACATAAAAAAGTTTACTTTGGTACCGGCACATCGCAAGCCTGACGTGCTATCGTCTCAGCCGAGGATATTGTAAGGGATTCCCACGGATCTTGAAAGATTATAATGGATATTATAGGATTTTAAATAATTCAAGCGATACCAAGCATTTCCAAATATTTCACGGAATTCCGAAGATTTTCAGAGATTCCACGAAGTTTTATAAAAGCTTGAAAGTGTGGGTAACTCCTCGACTCTGTAATTTTTGAAATTTTTAAGTATGTTATTCCTTTGGCGAAGTGTATACAAAACTAAAATTCCAGCTCATTATCGTGCTGAGTAGCATTTAAATTGGTGCATTAAAAAAATGCTGTTCGTCTCAAACTTAAATTTCAAAAACTTTAAGGCTGCCGAACGTTACATATATGTTACTGTGGGCTGTAGAGGATTAAGTATTACATCAGAAAAACAATAAAACAAATAATCACAGATAAAAATAAAGGTTGAAAAGCATTTCAGACGAAAGTTTTGGGTCTAATCTTGCAAAATAATTAGAAAGAGTAATTTGATCTTAGAAAAACTTTGGATCCGAGAAGCCTTACGGAATTAATGGACGATCCCTAACGACTTCATAACAATTTTTCAAATCTTTTCATAATCTTTGTAACAAATAGCTGTCAGAACATTTTTTTAATTTATTAACCCACAATAATAATAAAATGGATTGAACACCTTTACAAGAGATTTAAAAAAGTCTAATTCTATTTAAATTTACTGTTCCGCATTTCAGCCGATAAAAAGAGTATCAGTTTCGAAAACAAGAAATGACAGTTTATAGTTTGTGAGTTGCGGAATAAATGGTCATTCATGCTTATCAAAACTGATCAATATTCTACCAAAAAAGGATGGTGCCCTATTTAAAACTGGATTTCTGATATGTTGGTGAGAGTGCGGTTTTATGTGTCGATCGACAGGTTTACGATTTAAGTAAGAGGGGCAATTATGTACAAATAGCAAATGTCGATAAGGGGGAACGACTTTCTAAACGGGAAACGTTATAGTAAGTATATGTATTAGGCGCAAAAAGCTGTACAGTAAAAACTAAGGATAGCATTATTATGAAACGAAGCTGATTGCACAAAGATTTCGAGGCTCTGGATAAGCGTCACTAAACTGATTCAAATTCCGATTTGATAAACTCAATGGAATTGACTTCAGATACATTTTTCATTCGTGGGATACATATTTTTACATTCTATTTGACTGTTAAATAATTTATCGTCATCCTTTTTTCTATTATTTTTAAAATCAGAATTTAGAAAACTACCTTCCATTGGATTTTCCAGTCTGTAGCGAATATTATTTGTCTGTTTCATCTGTAATTCAATTTTATCTGTTTAAGTTAATTTTTTTATTTAAATATATATTATGGTCGTTTATAAACCACGATGCCAATTTCGGGGAATTTTTAGAACCTACGTAATTTGGTCATAATATATTATCGTAATATAACTCATATTTCTCTGAAAATGGGAAAAAAGGCGATTTTTCCCAAAAATAAGGAAAAAAATTATATTTTCTACTACAAGATATGAATTTATAACTCAAAAAGACGAATTTCCGACTATAACAAAATAATTTCTGGCCAAGCAGTTGCATTGGCAAACAAATATTCAACATTTTAGCCAAATATTTAAATTATCAAGCAAAAAGGTGAATTTTCAGAAATCAGTTCAATTTTCAACAACAAAATTAATTTCTTAACCAAGAAAGATGTTTTCTCAACCATAAAAGATGAATTTTCTGTCAAAAGACGAAATTGTAACTAGTCGATGAACGAATAAAACTAATTTTAAAAGAATAGTTCAATCCCTAATCCTCGAAGACTGATCAAAATACAATAATTTTCAAAAAATGCTCCAATATTGAATGTAAAAAGACAAACTAAGACTAAAAAATTTAATTTTCAATCCAAAAAATACAACATTTTTCAACAATAGAGTTAACTTTCTACATAAAAAAAACTTCAGATAAACTTCAGAGATTAATTTTCTACGAAAATTCAAACGTTCAACAAAATACATAAAGTTTGGAGGAAAAAAGTTGAATTTTTAAGCAGAAAAAATGGTTTTTTAATTTAATATCAATTTTTAACAAAAAATGTAATAGTGACATTTTTAGTTGAAAAATTTAATTCTTAAAAAGGAAAAAATACTTTTTTAATGAAATACAGTGAACCCGGGCGAAAGGGCAACCAGAGTTAGTTCTTCCGAGAATTGACGTGACGCCATAAGGATGAGTGAGAGGAGCTGTAGAGTGCGGTGTGCACTGATTCGTGTCAAAACAAAGAGAGAAACAGGAGAGAGGCAAAAGAGTTCGGAGTCCCTAGAGATATAGAACCATCATGAGCCCTAAAACCAACACAATCTCCAGTGTTCACTGTAGTTAAACTTTCAGAGATAAATTTTCGACTAAAATGATGCATCTTCAAAAAAGAATTAAATTTTCAACAAAGGATTTCATCATTCAATCTTTTAAAAATGGAATACCAAAATTTTTAACCGGTGCTACATCTTTAAACAAATAATTCTGTTTAACAAAGTAGTCCAAGTTTCAACCAAGTACTCGAATTTTCTATAAAAAAATATGGAATTGAAAAAAATTAATTCAGCTTTTGCGTCGCCCTCTGCTATCCCCTCTAATTATTATCTTAGTTTATAAACGGCTTCTAATATATTCAATAATAGTTAATAAATATGTAATTCACCGTTATTTTCATACATTCCAATGCGTGAGACTTCCTCTAGTTTGACTGTGGGAGTGAAGTAGATTCAATCGAACTTTTGGTGAGAGTTGTCACGTTTTGGAACGGAAATAATTAATCATTAGATTTAAATTTGAAACAGAGTTATTGAAACAGAGTTTCGGTTAGACTGCTTTTTAGTTAGATACAATATTTTTTAGAGGCCTAATACCAGTGTTTGATGTTAAGACAGAAGTCTCTGCTATTAGATTGTCGATAAGTAGATAAACTACTATAAAGTAATCAATTTTTATAACGCGAAATTAATTAAAAGCGCGAGTAAAATAAGTTCTAAAAAATTCAGTGCGGGCTGGGTTTGAACTATCAACCTCCCCATTACATGTGAGGTGCGCTGACAATTGGGCCACCCCAGCACCAACAGTGAAAATTTTGGAACTTGTATTTCCTGATTTTCGATCAAAATTATTTTTCATAGATGTTATTATTTTTAAGGGCATTTATTAATTTAAATTTACAACAGAGTTAATGAAAAAGAGTTTTGGTTAGACTGGCTAGTAGTTCGATAGAATATTTTTTAGAGGCCTAATACCAGTGTTTCATGTTACGACAGAGGTCTCTGTCTGTTAGATTTTCGATAATTAGAGAAACTACTATATCGTAAATAATTTGTATAACATGAAATTAATTAAAAACGCGAGAATCATTAGAATTAGATACTAAGAAATGAAATAAACGTTTCAATCGAAATTCGCTCACTGGCAGAAAGCTTTTAGACTTTTCTTAGAAATTGTGTCTCTTTATTTAATCTTCCACTCGTTATCCGAAGTCAAGTCCATAATGTGACGTTATCATCCAGTGGAGGATACGAATAGTTTTCGTCATAGTAAAGAGAGCTCGTATAACGATGCATGATGTCTATACAACGCTTTAACGATATCGTACAAATATGATGAAATCCCCTTTTTATTTTCCGTAATAATTATTAATTATCGTATCTAGAGTGCTCGGATACATTCCATCTCTGTCACAGGCACACACATGATTTTCTCTTTCTCTTTTTCATAGCATTCACTCGATTTTTATCAACTTGATTTTATTAACAACAAATGACCTTATGCTAGCATAATAGAAGAAGCTTGGAAGGTGCGGTTTTTATTATTCGAACGTTTCACGTGTCGATCATTAAGAACACGATCCTTCCTATCTTCGTTCCTTCCGCGAGGCTCCTTCGGTGACGCTTTTGTCGAGTTCTTTCCAGATCAGAAGCATGTGCGGCGTCGATAACAAGGAAGTAATGAGTTTTGAGGCACTAGGAGGGATCCAGAACGAGACATTGGGTCAGGAAATCCTCCATGGAACGATAGGCGTGCTCAAGCACACCTGACAGGCCGTGATCTTCGTCTGCATAACTCTATAATCAAGAAAAATCAATTTTATTTTATGATCACAGATAGAATATTGTTTCCATAAAATTTTGAATTGACAAGATCTTATTTCGGAACCAACGTTTTAAAAGGTGAAGTAAACACCTGTAAATCAGCGTAAAGTTTGGGATTAAAAGAAATGTTAAGAATCAGGGAATTTATGTAAGAAGTACTTTACGTAACTGTCAAAAATATCAAAGCTGCCACTCAATCACTTCTTGGTATCTGTTCCAGAATAAAGTCACTATAATAGTCACTTTTCTTCTAATGAATTAATTAATAGACTAGCAGCTATCAGGGTGTAACACGATTATCATTATTATAGTTCCCAATTTGACTCAACGGGGAAAACGCAGAACTGCAGCGCTAATCGCCTTTCGCCCAATAATCTTGTTTAATTTTGAATGCAATAACATAATTTATGAATTTTTTCGGTTATATGAATATTTAAAAAATTTTTAGGCGATATAGACATTTGTTATCGTGGTTTAAAAAATTTAAGGTATTTTAAAAGATTCCAAAAAAATGGTAATAGATTTAAATAATTTGAAGGCATATGAATGAAAAATTTACGAATGGAAAAGGTCTTAGGTCCGATTCACTAGCCCCTTACCCCACTGAAATTCAAGATCCAACTATATGGAATCAAATGCGCTCCAAATGAAAATTGTAGGAGTTATTATGAGTCTTAAGGTGGGGTGGCTGATGAAATTATAACCACCCTACCATCATAATCTCAATTTTGAAGGGCACTATCTTAAGAAACTTCAAATGCGTTTATATGCACCACCAATATAAAAAATTTTGCACCCGAACGCTGTCTAAATCGTCAGATGTTAAAAGATCGTAGTCGAAACTTTCCTTGAAAATTACTTTGAAGAGAAAGTCGGTGATCATCCCTCTTAGTTTCAAATGTGCTCAAATGCACTAAAATTTGCGAAAGGCACTGATTTTATAATATGAAAAAATCATCCCTACAGGTTCTACAAATTCCAGACAGAACGAGGCCGAATGGGCCGTTGAGTCCCTCGGCCCCTTTGAATCACCAGGGGCGCATGGCGTATATCCAGTGTTCTTACAAAAGAGTATGAATTTCATCGTGACCCTACTGACGAAACTATTTAGAGCAAGCAATGGCCTAAAACACGTGCCATCGGCATGAAATGATGGTAGAGTGGCCTTCATTCTTAAACCTAGAAAGAATGAGTACAATTCTATTGAAGATTTCCGGCCGATCAGTTTCACATCCATCATCCTAAAGACAGTAGAGAAGCTCGTCGAGGGATGTATAAGGGATAAAGTATTTTTAGCTTTCCTGTTGCACATATAGCAGTATATGGGAGGGGAGTCGGAGGAACGTGTATTATATGGGCACCTTTTTACGTATTGAGGGTGCTGTACGCAATGCCCCTCCAGAATTAATATGTCGAGAGGCTTCAAGGTGTCGCTTAGCGAAAGATTCGAAGCTAGATGGGACGAAAGTCTAGTCAGGGGAATAGCGCCGCGGGGATGCGCAAGTGACTTTTTAATCCTAGCCATAGGGGCTCATCTGGAAACGTTGATGGGCCTTACAAGGTTGACGCTGCACATCGTAGAGCTCTAGTACGGCAGCTCAGGGCTCTCTTTAAATCCGGAAAAGAACAGCCCGCTTGTTTTCAAGAGAAAATTCAAAGAGTTGAAAGTTGACACCCTTGCATTTCGTCACGGGAGGCTGACGGCTGACGATCTTAGGCATATTAAATATCTGGGCGAATTGCGTAGATAGTAAACTGAACGGGAAGAAGTACCTGGTGACCCAATGAGGTAGTTTGTCACGAAATTTGGAATATACAGACGAGCCTTTGGTTTGATGTGGTTACTGAGACCTAGAATGCCTTGATGGTTTTACGTCGCTGTCATTCAACCAATATTCTTATACGCGGCCGTGGCCCGATGGCCTTGAGTAGAAATTAAAACGATGCAGGACAGGCTGCCACGATTGCAGTAAACTGGCAAGATCCAGTAGATTTGAAGTACTAGACACACTAGGCTCCAAAACACTACAACTTCACCAAGACTTCCCGCGCCTGCATTCTATGCAGTGATATGTAGATAGCGAACGGTAACCCGGTCCTTTAAGGGGAAATCTGGTAGACTGGCAGCTCCAAAGGTGTGGGAATGTCAAGAGCAGGAATCTATAACAGGTTAAAATCTGCTCGTATAGCCAAGAGATATTAGTTGCTGTTGGGAAACCAGAGATAGTATCATAGCTGGTTTGGGAGTTCAAAAGGGCAATAAACCGGTTTGTAGAAAACAATAACGTGGCTCTCATATGGATTTATGGACACAGGTTACTAAGACTGGCGTCCTGCTTATACTGGTTACCACCAGGCGAAAGCCATTCAAGGCTATACGTTCAGGATAGGAATATCCAGGAAAATCCTTGATTGACTGGAAAAAGACATAGGGAAAGTGGATTAGAGGCTTACAAGGCCCGAGTACCTCAACTATCACATACACAAAATGGGGTACAACTCCATAACAGAATGCAGGAAATGCGACAGAGATGTTGAAACATCTCTGTATGTCTAATGCCAGCGCAAGGCTCATGCAAAAAACCTTTGAGTCCCACTTCATGGGACCTAAGGAAATTATAACGGGATTAATTGTTGACATACTGGGCTTCACAAAGAGGTTTTAAGTCAACTACATAGAGTGTAAAGTTAAGGGTGTGGCTCATTAGGTCTTATAGCTTGAGCGCCAGAGTGGCTACACTGGAACTTGCCACTCGCCTATAAACTATTCTAAACTGAACTAACTGCAGGACTTTTTAATCGGGACTAGACATCCGCTTGGGGAACATTGACGCGTTATACGTCCCAGGATTTCTTATGAGCATATTGGAATGGCATATGCACAATTCTAATTCATTTAAAATTTCAAGAAATTTTTTGTCGCGTAGCGAAATATGAGTTTGGAATTGTAATCTCAGCACAATCTTGACTCAAGTCAGATTTGAATTTCAGTTTTCGACAAGGTCTCGAGTGACAAACTTGTTCGTATTGTAAACCAGATATTTGAATTTATTTGGTGACAAAAGCAGTTTGTGAACAAGTTTAATTGAGAATTTAATTAGAATATTTAATAGAATATTTTTCAGTGGGAAAAAATTCTTTTTTTGTATTTTGTTCGCCTGCCATAATCTTAATATAAAGGGAAACGAAATACTGAACGCGGCTTACAAGGATTGTCAGATATTAATATTAAATCAATTTAAAAAATGACAATGACTGAAATATATAATCTAAAGATAATTAAAAAGAATCGCCAAACTCTATTATCAAAATTTAAGACATGTTTGGAAAAGTATCCGAGTAGTCAGATAAAATATGTGACTCCTATTGACCAAATTCAAGTGCGAACCAAAAAATCAGAGGAGACCTGGCTATAATTTGACAGAACACTATGTACTTTGCGAGTATTAGCAACGTCGAAAGCTTCAACAAGCGATGAAAATATTCGTACGCGCTTTACGTTAACGAAATTAAATATTCCTACCTTTTCCTTGGGTTACAATGATTTGCTTGCATTTAAAGGTGATGTTTCTGCTATATTTCATCATGACGCAACCATTTCGAAAATTCAAATGATCCGGTAATCAAGATGCTTTTTAAAAACCGAAGCATCGCGAGTAATTTATATTTTTGAGACAACCGAAAGCAATTAGGAAGTAGCTTAGAAGTTATTGATAGAATGTTACAAAAATCAGAGATTAATAATCCAGAACCATCCTGGATGCCAGTAAAAAGTGAGAGAAGTCAGTTAATGGTACGGGAATATCAGAATTCAAGAAAACTTGGGAGTTTACCGCCCGGGATAGAATCTTTCAATTTTCACTCTCTGAGATAGTATCTTGTCATTTGGACGCGCCGAAATCTAAAATATCTCTCTTCTTTTTTTAATTTCACTAGTACAAGAATGACTGCTTTAAAAAGGTTTGATCTATATTATGATAAGAAAAGCGTTTAAGACTAACCTGGTATCTGAAGATCACTCCTGCTTCAGACATGGCCTTGGCGAAGGCAACGCCGTGTGTGTAAGGCGCTGTAAGATCGGCTAAGCCATGTAGAAGATAAAGGCTATTACTTGGTACTAGTCTGGCACGTTGAGTTAGATCAGCCTCCACATAACCCTTGAAATTTTCCGCCGGTGCTCCTAAAACACGTTCCGTAAAAGCGGAGTCTGAAAGCATAAATAGAGGACACCTATTTGAAACAATGTCTTCACTATTCCTCACCCCTCAAAATAATTCTACAATCTCATTTGCCAATATCCTTCCGCTCGAAACTATGATAAGCTGAAATCCTCTCTAAATATACAGTAGATGTTAAGATTCTGATCGAAGAAGCTTACAACTCTAAATTATACGTCCAATTATATGGAATTATTCAGAAAGCGGACTGTATATGTACAGCATTGTCTCCATATATAATTGCTCTGCGTTTTTTTAGAATGATAGCAGGAAAACTGAGCAAATATGCTCGGTCTTGCAGGGTCCTGGGACAAATAAAATTTTGGTATATATGCCCTCCTCTCCTTCAGGAAATGAATATTTTGCAATAAAATATTTATTTTTAGAAACAGAGAAATCGATCGATAGCAGGCACCAAAAGCCAAACGGCGAGACACATTTACAAATTTATTTTTTACGCACAACTTTGACATGGAATAAGTATTACATGAGATCTTCTTATATTTCAAGACTCTTGACTTGACGATAGTGACTATAAATGTCGAGATTTACTTCGCGAAGCAGAGCAAAAGCTTCAGAAAATTGAGATTCCCTGCAGTTAAGGACTATGAGAGTGTAGTTGTAAGTTCCCGGTAGTTAGCCCAGGTTCCAGTCCGTGAGAGTAGAACTATCAAACGGCAAGCTTATAACTGAAGTTTCATCGTCTTCACACATAGGACTTGCCAATTTTCTTAGGGTTTTGCTCCTTATAACGTAGTAAATCGTGATATTTATGATTACCATCGTCAAGCCGGGAGTTTTTGAAAATATAAGAAAACCTGAGAGGATGCTTATCTAATGTCACAGTTCTACTTATAAGTAGCATATCTCAAAACGAGAGGTCAACTGGTCACTGCAAGTGTGAAGGCCCAACACGAACTGTAGGGCAGAAACACCCGCTCGTAAGGCTTCATGAATAAAATAATATTTTTCTTTCGAAATTACAATGCAAAACCTGAGATTGTCTACCATTTACAGACATTTAATATATAACAATGGCACATTACTACCTAAACTTCATCAGAAATGCATGTAGAGCATTTTGCTAAACGATGTTGGGGATTTTGATTATCGCCTTCGAGCACGATGAGCAATCGCTCATTTCCTATGTCTGTAAATGGCAGCCAGTCGAGGGCTTTGAAAGTATATGTAAAGAAAAATAAAGTTCTAAACGTATTTTAACATTCAGTGGTTAGTGTCTACTATCTTTACATCTCTCCGTTTCGAAAAATCAATACTTTCACTAAAAAAATTCAAATCGGATTGAACAATACCCTTAAAATTTTTAAATTTTGTTTCATAATAATTTTAGTTTAATTTAGCGATAGAGGAGTTTCGAAAAATGACTTTTGCATATTTTTTGTATTACAGTCATTTTCTGATAACAATAGTTGAAAAATAAAAAAAATCGGGAACATTTTGTAATTCACACACCAAGGCTGACAGTTTTTCTTATAGTCCGATTTTCTTTCGGTATGAATCAAGTAGAAGCTCATGGAATATACAGGTTGTCCAAGAAGTCTGCAAGCACCTATATAAGTGTCCAGGTAAAATATTATTTAAATAGGTCAAGGTGATTCTTGGAGTAACTTTTAACGAGAAATCGAATGGTGACCTTCAAGGTCATTTCAATGTGAACTTTGTATTTTTAAATGGGAAATTATTTTTGACATTGGCAATCAAAAGAGTGTAAAATTTTACGCTTAAAAATGTACTTAGGTCATAGGTCATAGGTTTTTCAATGCCTTTCAGCAGACCTTTAAAGTCACACCTGATCTATGACCTGAGAACATATTTTAGAGTAACTTTTCCCACTCTTTCGATTGCCGATGTTTATGGTTAAGCTCAAGGTCAAATCTAATGTCCTTTCAGGAAAGTTTTTAGTTGTCATAATAAAGACATTAGTAATCCAATTTGTAATAAAAGATATAAATTAAAAGTAAAAGTTTGATGGCTGATTCAGGTGATTCAGGTGATCAGCACTGAGCAACGCTATTCTTAATTAATTAGAATAATAAAATGAAATAGAGTGAACTCACTGTAATAGAGCCAGTCAGCAATGGGGTTTACGGAGACCCCACATTTGAAAACGTCTTGCTGACTTCCAAGCACCATGGCAGTAACATATCCACCATATCCCCATCCCCAAACACCAACTCTCGTTTCATCCAAGTACTTGAGAGTGTGCAGAAGATACCTCAGTACTGTCAGCTGATCTTGTACTTCGACTCCTCCAAGTCTTCGAAATAGGGCTCTTTTTCCTTGGCCCCGAGCACCACGGACATCGAGTCTGACGTATACCACGTCGTTGTGACTCGACATATATGTACCCCAATCTATACTGAACTTGTCCGTGACCGCTTCGCTGCCAGGTCGTCCATTCACCTCCACCAACACCGGAAATGCGGCGTCTCGAAGCTCCTCTCTCCAAGACGGTGGCAAAAGAAGCTGCACTTGCGCCCTCCAGCCTTGCGGCAGCGGTACCTTTATCAGATTATTTAGAGATATTATATTTATAGGAAATAGAACATTGAAATGTTACTATTGCTATCAAAAATGTACTGTTATCAGATTTGTTTAAATTTAGTTTCTGACCAAATACATGTTACATCGTATATGCTGGCTGATATGTTCAGGATTAGCTTATTTTTTTGCTAATTTTATTTTAAAGATGGTAAAGTTATTTCTTTTTGTCAAGTTTGTCGAGTTTTACCATTTCTAAACCGAGGAGAAAAATAAGGAAAGAATGAAAAATGGTAAACCTATTTTGATTTTTTAAATAATTAAACCAGGACATTTGAATTATATTTGCATTTCTAGGGAAACAAAATTATATTTTTCCTCGCTGTTCTTGCACCATTCTACAATGCGTCAAAAACTATTTATAAAATCAGATATCAACTACCACTGCTGAAATTTCCGGTAATTGATCTGGCTATGGCTACATGTAACTCCATTAAGGACAATTAGGGTTCTTTGCATGCGGAATTTTATACATTACTTAAATAAAGTCATAAAAATTGTAGGAAAATATGGGCTTTTTTGTGAATTTCGACAAAATGGAGAAAAATTGGCAGGACTGAAAATATAAATGCCACAATATCAACAAAATTGCAAAAATGGCACCTAAAAATATATTTCAGTGGCCAGCCAATCCTGAAAATATCACCCGCCGGCCTGCATGATTAAAAATGGATGCGGTCTGTTATTAAAACCTGAAATAAATATTTTATTGTGAGAACTCTCAAGTGTCTCTTATCAGAGCTTCACCTCTCGCCTTTTACATTCTTATAATTTATAATTGAGAAAGTATCAGAATTGACTGAAATTTTATATCTCACTTTTTCAAAGGATCTCTACTTTTTGAGACCCTCTGAAGCCTAAAAATAAACGAGTTGATTGACCAGTATTTATTGACTAACGATTATGCTTTTATGCATCGAAAATGTTATTCAAAAACAGAAAATTACAATTTTACGCCCCTGATGACAGATACGCAAAAAAAGTTTAAGAGAAGAATTGTAGCCTTTTAAAATATCTACAGATTTCCTCGTACACATTTATTGATAGGACTCACTTTTTTCTTTAAGACTTACAAAATGAATAAGTAGAAAATTTGAATTAAAGACAATCGATCACAAATACGTACATAAGTTGAAGAATGGTAGCGTTTTAAAACAGCTATCATTTTCCTCTCAACCCTTTTTTGAGCCGAATTGATATTTTAATTTTATTTTTCGAAAATTATATGAAAAAATTCAAAATTCAGATGTTGATCCAAACGACGCAAAACATAGGAAAAAGTTTTTAAAGGGAATTATAGCTGTTGAAAGCTTTTAGAATATGTTTACTAACCATTTTTTGATAGGATTTATTAATTATATGAATTTGCAGCATTAAATTAGTTGATTTTGATGTTACGCAACTCATTAAATTTTAATTTATCAAACCTAATGTCTTAGTAATGCCTAAATGCGCGAAAAATTATGCTTTTATTAATAATAACAATATCATTTTGATACGCGGAGAAAGATAGAAATTAAGATTCAAAATCTGGATTCTTAACTATAGGACAACGACCTAGATAATAAGCTTGAATATTTTGATATTAAAGTTCCATATCCAGGTATTAAAAAGTTTAAATTTAAGAATATTGAGATATTAAAATGTACTTCCTGGATATTAAATTTCAGTGCCAAGATATTATACATAAAAATCTAGATATTGTGTCTTAATATCTGTTTTTCTCCAGGAACAGTAGAGCCAATTACTTTTTTGACTGTTTTCACTTAATTTTAAAGAAAAATTACTATATTAGGAACAACGGATAGTGTTATTTATTGATGGGCACATAATATGTATATAATTTTTGATTATAATTCTGTTCATAAGTCAAATCCATTTTTTTAAATAACAGGGAAATTAAATGCCATTTTTGTCTAAATAGCCATCTCACTAAAGTCGAAGGCTTATATTGTACCAAAACGAGCATATTAATGTCAGATTATGATTTGTTCTGTATGATATAATATAGATTTGCGATATCATAGAAATAGAATAGTAATAAATTTCATATAAACATTAAATATAAATGAATTTAATTAACTTGACAATGTTGTACCTCCAAGCTTCTTCTCTTTGGAAGCGCCAATTGAGACAATCTATCTCCCCTCTGTATCCTGGTGTCGTAAAGAACTCGAACCATTTTATGAGTTGTAACTGAATGAACACCACCTAGAGGTAGCCCAGGTCCCTCACAGTAAAGTACGTAAAATCCTGCACCACTATCTGTCGTTGGGGGATTCACAGACGCACCAAAGTGGGTACAGTTAATATAGTAAAATCTGAAAAATTATACATCATTACTTCATTGTTAGAAGCTAACTTATCAGCTTAGAAAATTAATAGAGGATAATCCAAATTTTATAACAAATTTTTTTTTTGCTACTTCCATGTTATATTTATTGTGTACATTTATTTTTAAAGTAACGTAAACCAGTTTCATAAAGATGTACTGCCAATAAAATATTACTGAAGAATATTTCAAGTTGAACAGTATGGAAAACTACATAATGTCCCTTAAATTAGTAACTACGGGTATTGAGTTATTGCTGGAACAGTATGTATATTTAACAGCCATAAAACAATATTCCGCGTAGTGCATCAAAAGTTTCTGGTCACAGAAGCACTTTTAGAAATGTTTTGTGGAGATCCACAATGCACACGTGATACATGGACAAAGCTAAAACTTGCTTTCTTTGTTTCTTTTAAAGACATCTTGTAAAGTTTTCTGGAATTTAAGTTTTAAAGTCTGCAGCTTTGCCATTATAAAGAAAGAGTCGCGAACTTTTAATTAATGCAAAAACCAAGAGGAAGTATAAGAGTTTCAACTTGACCAGAAGGTCTTTCTTTTATATGAAACTTTAATCTTTTCCTGTAATCCTGGTGACAATGAGTCGAATTTTCATTATAATATTATATTATGTCAAACTGTCTGAAATTAAAATTAAAGAAGCTTGTAAAGATTTGAATATAATACTTTAGTTGCAGACGTATTTTGGTAATAAGACTTTGTTTACTCAAAATGACTTTTAAAGGAGGATTTCAACTGATGAATTGATGTGCTTTGTAATTATTGAACTTATGATTAGCCATTTCAGTCTCTAAATGGTTTAATTAAATATTTGAAATGCATTTAGCTTTGTTCTTACCGACTACTCCAAAGGACCTCTCCAAGGTCGCATGTAATGCACAAAGGTTCAAAATTTCGATGATCATCGGCAGCTGGATCTCGCACCACATAAAGGTGCTTCTGACCCGGTTTTCGCTCTCTGGATCCCAAGTAGTATACTAAATGAGCTGAAGTGTCCCACGCCAGAATTTCACTCACCTGCAACGGAATTCGATATATCTTGTAATAAATGTTGCGTTATAATTTAGACTTAGTCTTTGTACACGGGGAAAGAATATCTGTTTATTTTTCAGGAGTCGTACGTTAAAATAAACAAAGCATTGATGTGCTTCTGTAGAATTTACAGATTATTGTTATATCATTTATAGATGGCCAGAAATTATGAAGCGACTATTCAACAAATATGTTTAATAGCAAAGAAAATGTTACAGCATTTATTTAATTTGTTATAAACAAATGAGTTAATAAAAATTGTTTTGTCAGGATTAGTAGCGATTCGATACTTGATCCGCACTAAATTTAAATAATTTATGGACAAAAAGAGCTTCTTAGTTGGATAATTAAAAGTTGACAAATCGTTGAGACTAAATTTGAACGGTGACTGGAAGCGTGCCAGCGTGGCGCGGCCCGTACTCAATTGTTGACGGCAGCGTGGAAGCGTCAGTGTCAGCGCGTGCTTTTAAAACAGTCATTTTTCTATTTATTTCTTTTTTTAAAGTAGGAAGAATATAACAAACCAAATTTGCTGGTAGAGTTAATTTAGGATTTATGTATGTAAGCCTGTTAGTAACAGTAGCACTTAAAAGAAATTGTAAGAGTAACGTTATCAGCACTGAATTTCTCTAACTGGCTTTGACAGTGTTTTGCCATTATATATTTTTAATTTAGGTCAGTCAATAATGTAATGATTGAGAAAGTCGATAATTGCGCAAATTACATGCGCAACTATATGATATTATGCTTACATTTAGGGTTCAGACGTTTGAGCATTTTTGTGCAGAGAAATTCAGTCTTAACTCTTCGTAGGCATGGTAAGTTTTTTATGGCACATGGCCTTTTTTCTATTTCATAACATGTGTTTAAATACCTAATTGTTTAAAGAATATAAAATTTCCAGTAGCAAAATAGTTACTCGCAATTTATTCTGTGGACTCAGGAGAATGACCATACGCTATGGCTTATCTGCTCCTTCGTAGATGGTCGAAATGAGCGAAAATGATAAGCTCGTATTGACCATTCCGAAAGGGATACATTGGTTATCCCTAATAGTGAGTCTGATGTTCTTACAAAAGTCGGACTAGCTATAAAATAATGGCCTTTTTGACAATGTGGAACAAAAATTGGAAGGACCGTTTGATCCTGTAGAAAGACTGTTTGGCTCTCTAAATTTCGACCCTGCAACTTTGACCATCCATTTTTCTTCGTGTATGAATTTTTGCCAGATTTTAATAATATAAACAACATTGAAAAAAACCTCATGGACATACAAGACCCACCATGTTGACCGCGTGTATGAAATTAGCCATACCCACGAAGGGTTAAGTAGTCTCGAAAAAGTCACGCGGTGCTTCCGACAGACCCCGCCGGGGTCGCAATGTCTAACAATGATTCATATCAGATATTTATGATCAAATAATTAACCATTTTTTAGGAAGCGATACTATATTGCTTGGAAGTTTTTAAGCATTTAATTAATTGCTAAATACTTGGCTATTAACTCGATGAATAGAAGCGGAATTTTTATTCATAAATACATAAAATGATGAAAATTGGTTTAAACAATTGCAACATTGTCATTGAAAAGTTCTTAAAATTACCAAATGACCAAGCATTTTACATAGCTTTCATTTCCATGTAACATGTACTCGCTTCCGTAGAAACAATGTATTTATTCCATCATTGTATATATCCATGATACGAATAATAGTTTATAAAATTAGTGACTAGCCCCTCGATAAAATAAAAAATTATTTATTGATTTTCATTTATACAACTATCCTTTTATTCATAAAATGTTCAAATATCGTGCCAATCAAGCGACGAACCGCTGCCCATCCCCATGAAACAATGTGTCCACCATTTCTTCGATTTTGAACCTCAACTTTAACTCCTGCTATGGCTTAGGAAAATTTTAACAGAATTATAAAATTCATGAAAAGCAGTCTCTGAAATATTATCTTTAATCTAATAAAGCATAATAAATATTTACGTGTGCCCAAGATATGAATTCAAGGTATAAAATTCTAGAACTTATTTCATTTTGTTGAAGAACTTCGCACGCGATATATCCTCTCTTGCTTAAAACAAATGTCTAGTCTACACAATCCAGGATAGACGTTTGATTCTATGATGGACGTTCATCTACAAAGCAATAAGAGGACTAACTGACTGTCTATAGATTTTAGTCTCGTATGAATGCTAGGACTGGTTAAGTACTATATGTATGTAGCTCCGACGAATGATTGAATACTACAAAACTAGCTGCTGTTCAGATCACGAGGTCTATCCGGAAAGTATCCGATCTTGTGCTATAGATTTGTACCCAGTTGTGCTATTGCGAAAGACAAGTATTTGCCATTTAGGGGGGACCTCTGTGTGGCCCCCTACTAAGTTACATAGACATACGAATCTTTAGTCGTACAGTGCACGCAGTTTCGTAAACGTCTAACCGCGTACGCGTCGCATTTAAGAATGACGGGAAAAAAGTGCACTAAATTTGGCCAAAAATTTGTCCTCTCATGATTCATCAGGTATATGGTGATAAATCTATAAGTGGTGCTCAAAGATTGGTGATTTAAAACTACCCTAAAGTGCAGGGATTTAAAAGTGATCTTACTTCAGTAGAAAGTGACCCTCACCCTGACTAGCCCGCGACGGTCAAAATACTGCAAGACGTGGAATGAGTCTCAGTTTAATTTATGGAAATCTTCGTTTAACAGTGAAAGAGATTTCTGAAAAAGTAGCGGCTGAGTTCTTCACGAAGAAAATCCACCTGCCTATTCATCGCAGCCTTTTCAGTAATTTCTGTTGAAACACGGTCTTACATAACTGCGGTAGCTACCAGACACTCCTGACCTGTCTTCCTATGATTTTTTGCTATTTTCCACATTAAATTATCCACTAAAAGAAAAACGACTTCGAAACGTAAATGACATAGGACTGAATGCGACGAAACAGCTATTAGCTGTTCCGAAAGGTGACTTTAAGGAGTGCCTTTAAAAGTAGGAGGATCGCTGGAAGAAT
The DNA here is from genome assembly GCA_010014905.2 of Druon quercuslanigerum. NCBI lineage: Eukaryota > Metazoa > Arthropoda > Insecta > Hymenoptera > Cynipidae > Druon > Druon quercuslanigerum. Next base: position 1,705 of record JAAAKG020024322.1, on the reverse strand, counting down.
GGTGTGGTTTGTAAGGGAAAGCACACCGAAGGGGCTATTCTCGCCGAATTAACTCCTACTCCTGGTACACCGCAAGCTCGGATACTTTCCAAACAGATCTCGTAACTACAAAGTTAAATATGTTCTACGAAGCCGCGGTTTCTGATGAAGACTTGATTGAGATATCAATGAAGACTTTTAAAAGAAAATGAGATACTATATATTAAGCAAGCGATTAACAGGATTAAGCAGCTAAAATAAGAAAAAAAATAAAATTAATAATTATAAATTAATAAAATAATAGAATAATTCGCTGTATCATATAAACACTACCTAGGTATAGTTGTACTGTTGGGTTTTCGTTTATTAATAAAATGAAGTCTGTAATGTTTACTTTTATCTTTGATACCTAACTTAGGTATAAGTTCAACCATTTTTATATCAAATCCATACTATATGCTTTTGTATTTAAGAAATTAGTTTTAAGTAGAAATGATTATGTGAATTTGATAGGTAATATTGACCTCGTAACGACCGTGCGATAGCACAGCAATCCTTTGGTCCGTCAGAGTGACGTGTTTAATGTGAGTGAAGTGTTCCTGGCCTCCCTCTTGTACAGCTGCCAGGAGCAGGAAGCTGTCTCCATCAGGTGCGAAAACAGGATGTGGTTGAGCGTCCAGCCACTGTCCTTCCGGAGCCCTCTCCGTGTGAGTTTCCTCACACTCCCAGTTAGGAGCTCGACATGCTGATACTACAGATAAGTTTTGGGACCTTGTCATCCAAACCACTGCCACTTGAGAAGAGTCTTCTCCTATCCATCCCGCTGAGATAAGATAATATTCCCTGAAAATAGATTTATACATTTAATTCAACTTATTATTATTATTATTTTTATTATGCAGACTGGTTCATTTCAGTCACGTCCATAAATCGCGTTACTAATTTGAGGCAGAAGGAGACCACGCCAAATCTACAGATTGTGACAGGGGCATAAAGGGGGATTAGGGGGTAGTGAAAGTTACGTTGCGAACTTAGATTACGTTTGGCAGGTTTCCTAATCATAAATTTTAGCAAAGTTTTTGCAATTTTTCGAAAGATGGCCCTTCAACGGTAAAAAATTAATTAATAAGTTTAAAAATCAGTTTCGTATTTTAGACTTTACACTATTTCTTTATTTCCCTTTTTTTCTTTCTTTTTAAAGATATCTTCTTTTTTTGCTTTGTTTTTAAGAAACTTACCCCTTTATAGTTGTTGTTTTTGCTTAAATGAGAACTGAAATAATAGAACTCAATAAGGAAATTAAAAAAATGTTGTATTAATTTGTTGGTTATAAATTGTGCTATATGTTGGAAAATTCATCTTTATAAACTGAATATTCAAATATTTGATTGAAAAGTGGTATTTTTTGCGACGAAATAATCTTCTAGGTTAAAAAGTCATCTATTTGGTTAAAAATTCAATTTTCGACTGCAGTATAAATATTGTAGTTTAAAATTCACCACTTTGGTTGAAAATTTAAATAGTTGAAAATTAATGTATATTGTTGAAAATACTTTTTTTTGTCGAAAATTCAAAAATTCCATAATCTGCTAGAAATATAAACTGTTTGCTTGAAAATTAACTTCTTTATTTAAAACTCATATTTTCGGTGGAAAATTAATCTTTTCAGTGCAAAATTCACTTTTTCGAATTCCAAATTTAACAGTTTAGTTAAAAATTTATATTT
>JAAAKG020024311.1:0-20076 GCA_010014905.2 Druon quercuslanigerum | reverse complement strand
TAAAAGTGTATACCAAAGGCCAATCCAATCTGTTCATTTTTTCGAAAGTTATCGTGCTCACACCCAGATACATGCATACATACATACAGACATACAGACAGGCACATTCGTAAAAACCTGTTTTTCGGTTTCAGGGGGCCTCAAAACGTGGACAATTTACAAAAACCGGGGGGGGGGGTCAAATTTTACACAAATCTAATAGCTTCTCTGATGAGAATGTAATAATTCAAGCTGAATGAAGCTCCAGAATTATACAAAAACAAACTATTTAAAAATCCATATTATCAAATTCTTGAATAATAGGCAAATTTGTATATAAATATTATCATTATTAATTTGCGAGAGCAACAAAATAAATGTTATCCTGAAAAAAATGTTTACCTGTGCAGTAACCACGCCAGTAAAAGTACCCGTAGCGATACCAGAAACAATTATCTACTGATCAATAAAGGTTTCAAAATCATACTCTTCATCGGGTATGATGAAAATGTTAAAAAAACTATTTTTCTAATTTTGTAACATTTTTTTCTGCAATAATACTCAATTAAATGTGTCAACTTCATTTAAATATAAAAATAATAGCCAATGATTTTCTCTGTTTCGTCGGAGAATTAACTTGTGTTACTTAACTAAGAATTTCTTAAAATTTATTACGAATTCTTAGCTATTCTGTAAACTCTGAACGAAAAAGAAATGACGTTGAAGATAAAATACACCAGAAAAGAAAATAAGGATACAGAAAGACAATAATGGATGTTATATTCTCAAATATGGAGAAACGTAGCAGTTGATGTGGCACACATTGTCTGAATTTGAATCGACTGCGAGCACTTGTGAAATGAGAAATATATTCGAAATTGAGGACAAGATGTCGAAATTAAAAAATTTTTAATTAGAGTAAAATATAAAGAAAATGTATATTTAAAATGAAATATGATCTACTTACCCAAATAACTGAGGAAAACAGCCAAGCTTATGAAGAGAGTAATAGTGAATTTCATTTTCTCTAATTATTGTGATAATTAGTATATGGAGAATCTTTTTTGGCAATTTAAAGTGAATAGTCTGATATCTTTATTTTTATACCATGCTTTATCTCATCTGGCTATCTACATTGTAGCAAATATTGGCAATATGTACGAAAGATAATACAGATTTAGGATTATATGTAAATACTTAGAGAAGGGGGAGATTTATCACGCAATAATATCTTTTAGCAAAACGTTCCTAATTAAAGTCAAATAGTCTGCCTTTACTAATAATTAATATTATTATTAATTCCTAATAACTCCTACAATACTGATGAATAATTTGTTTGTAAGTGAGTTAAAAATTATTCCTTCTTCTATTATTTTCTTTTTACATTCAGAGGAAAAAAGATTTTAAGCCAAAATCTTCCTTTAGGATTTGTAAACTTTTGATAAAATGAGCTAGGAATTCATAAATTAAATGAAAGGAATTTAAGGACGAAAAATATTTTTCAAGAAAAAACAGAATATTGATTTAAAAATAACTTAAAACGTAAATGATTTTAGTTTCGGTATTTAAAATGAATAATTTTTTGAAAACTTTCTCGTCATGAACCAGAAGGGTCTTATCTCCTAGATCATAGTTAAATAAAGTTGGCATGAATTTAAAAATGTATTTGACTCTCAATACCTTTTTGTCAAAGTAGACATTCTTTTTTATTTAAAATTTGTTCTTAATTGAACATAATTCAGCACATTAATACAGTGTAATTGAATTAAGGATATCAACATAAATTTTTTGGTTTACGAGATAAACCGTGTCGTACGAAATATAATTATAATCATTAAAAGCGATTATGAGAATCCAGAGCAAGCTTAGTCATTTCAAATTAATTTAAAAGTTTTTAAGTATTTTTAACAAGAACAACATTTTTATATGAAACCATGACAGAAAAAAGGAGTAATTTCTATTTTAAGCATACACAAAATATTTGAGCTCCACAAACAATATTTTATTTAGCATTTTTAGAAAACTATAATTAGCGAATAGATTGTTGAAAATATACACAAATTTTTAGGAATCTGCAACATAGTGAGAAGAAAAACCTTGTTTTCGATTAGCGCATTCTATCAGTAAGCAAAATTTGTATGTTCCTAACATTAACAACCCCTTCAAAGTTGAGCTAATATTGACAAAATGTAAAATTGGGAAGTTGTTTCCAACTTGTAATTTTGATCCTTTTATTTTTATGAGTGCCGTTATCAAACTGACTATTAAACATTTCATATTCTCGTTTCATTTGTTCAGGATTTTCCTCACTTTACAGTGATACAGTGATATGATAGTGAGACTTAGCACACACCATTTCAGAACTATGTTAACTAGTTGAATTAGTTTCTTCTTTAAAATTTTTAAATTATTACCCTTAATGTGCGGCGAGGAAAGTGCACGAAATCTCCTTCAGAAACCTGTTTAGCAACTTCAATTCTAGAATGCCTTTCTTTGAGATCATTTTTTAACAGATTACGAGTGAAGTAATTTCATAGTTTACCCAGACAATCATGTCCACGTAATATTTAGCTTGAAAGATAAGCTAATGAATCTTCAAGGTGCGCAATACATTCACGTCGTTCTGTCTAGCAAAAATAATTTTTTTAAAAGCATCTTGTCTTACCTGAGATGTGTGATTCGTTACCATGTTGAGCACATTCTCTTGCGAAACGAAAAAATAATTCCGCGTTATGGTAACATGGACCACTTTCAAGTAATTCTTTGGTAAGTGCTTGCTTTTCGGACCTCGAATTATATTTTTTTCTTATCCTATTTGCGAAAGTATTCAATTAGGAATGATTAATAGGACCTAGATATTGAAGACTTAGTTCATGAGAACAGTTACTAGATTTTATAGGATGAGAAATTTCAAGAAGATATTTCTGATCTTTACTCAATATTTTCAAAATTTCATCAGCAATCGTTGATAATTCTAAATCTATTGCTCGGAAGGAAACTAAAGGAAGGTGCTCACAATCAGAAAAAGTAGAACTAATAGACTCTGAAAATGATTTGGGACCAAATATTACTCTATCTTCGCAATGAAAGTTCATCACAATGAAGCAGGCAAATAATACATTAAAGAGACTAATCATTTTTTTTTGCATTTTTTCGAATGACTTTTCCTTACTATCCTCTCTAACAGCAGTGCTATCTAAGCCAAAAATAATAAGTTTACTCCCCTAATCGTTAATTTTGTTTTCTCTAAAATCTAATAAATATTTACAAATGTCTTCTGAGCTTTCAGTTTGTGGAATTACATGACCTAAATACTGAGATTCGGGTTCTCCAACAAGAGAAATATGCTCCTCCATATAAATTTTACGATAAAACTTCTTGTCATCGTGAACATCAGTTAGAGTTTTATCTTTTCTACCATCAAAGTACATGCCGTAGTTGGCGATTTCATAGGTGCTGCTTCTATCAGTTCTTTTAGGACTTTGTTTTGTTTTCTTCTGATTTTGTTTTTATCTAAACTTTACGAAGATTCAAGGATATTTGCATCTTTAAATGTAGATCACACGATAGCTGCCGTTACACGAGAGCTAATACCAAATCTTTGGGATACGAGAGAAGTGTCTTTTAATTCTTTTTGCTTTTTTTTTAAAATCAGGAACGTCTAATGAAGCAAGTGTTGCCAAACTTGGATTCCTTTTATCAGAAACAAAAGGATGTTTGAGTATGTGTTCTTTCTTATCCATTGTGCATCGGTAATTTTTAAAATTCCCGAAAAGTGAACATTTGATAGCCTCTCATTAAGGAAATACGGTGCGTTTTAATATGACAAACAAAATTTCAAAAGCAAAGCAATCTATTTCTTCTATTTGTTCTTTCAATCTCAACGAGATTTTTGAGCAAGTAATTTGGGTGCTTTTGAAGCTACAGTATCAGATGAGTATGTCAACGTTTGTGCGAGCCCCCTAAAACTAAATGAACGTCAATACAACAGTCAAGTGCAACAGAAACAAACGAACGTCGAATACAGAATTTATCCTCCTCTGCTAAATAACTACTTTATGTGAATTTCAGGAATAAAGGTAAAGTGCATCTACCTCTACAATTTTCCACACAAGCGAAATCCAGAAAACATAAATACTAACATAAAGTAAAATAAAATTTTAAATTTCTTATTATTGGCTAAAAACGGAATTTTTAAAATTGTTTGTAGAAGAGAAGAAATTGTTCAATCGGGCTGAAATTTATGGGGGGTTATTATAGTTGTAAAATTTAAAATTGTAAAATTTAAATGTTGGATCTCAAAAATGCAACAACTTTTAACTGTAGGCAACACAAATTTGATAATGTCCTCAAAAATCCACCTATTTTATAATTGCACACAAAAAACTAAATTTGAAATAGTAGAGAGAAGATAGAAATTCCGAATAGGTGCATTAGAGTGGGTAATTTTGTTTTCTATATGGCAGCATACATGCTATAAAATAAACGAAGTTACTTAGCATTTCTGTTGTCGGGTCTATTTCTCTGTGGAGCATCTTCAAAAACATTAGGAATTTAGAAAAACTTTATAAAATACCACGTTGTCTTTAAAATTAGTTGCAGTTTAATTTTCCAATTTCCCTAAATACAGAATTATCGTAACAATGAAAGATGGCTCTCCTCTTGATGAACCTCTGGTCACATTCCCCGAAAAAAGTGTACCTTTCTAGATACGCAGGGGTGTAATCCGCCCTAAGTTCTATTTGTTCTTTATACGAATATCAGACCGTCACTTTGTTTCAATGCTTAACGAGGATCTTAAGCTTCCAGACCATGATTCAGCTCAACATGGTCCACAGAGCGTTCAGATCAATGTACAAAATACCTTATTTTATTCGGCTAAATCTTTTCACGTGTACAACCTGACACAGAATGATCATCATAGTTTAGCCACAGATTATCCCGGCAATTTCCCGGTTAAGTATCACATATATCCGGCAGTACCAGAATACCATGTGTACAGTATAGCTTTAAAATACAGAGCCTAAGCAAGACCTATCCCGTAGCCATCTTATTTATATCCTGGGATATCTTAGGTACATCCGAGGACATCTTAGGCATGTAGAGAAGATTATTTTACAGTGAAGAATCCTAAAACGCTTTAAGATTTTCGAAAGATAGGGCAAGACATCCTGGGAATATCTAACGAATTTTCCTTTCTATTCGAAGGATATTCTGAAAGTATAGCAATGTTTTATTTTACAAATGATTTATATTTTATCTTATTGATAAATAAAATGATTGTTAAACAATATGAGGGTATCTTTTTTTAAATACTTTATATGAAGCGTGTCATTACGGTTCATATATGCATGTTATGTATATAAAAAGTTTTTTAAAGTGTAATTCAAATTAGAGTTTACTCCTTATCACATCCATTTTTGAGTTGATGTATCCCCTTCCTTCTCAATCCCTTTTTTTCTACACCCCAAAACCAAACATGAACGCGTGCTTAAACTTGAGCTATGCTCAACTACTATCGGCGAGAAAATTTGGATCCTCTGGGTTTGGCGTTAAAAAGGTAAGGGAAAAAAGTCGTAGCTTAATGAAAGATGGATCATTTTGAAGACAAAAATGTTGTACGTCAATGAGCCGAAAAGTAATGTTGTATAAAATTTTTTGTACCCATCAGATCTAAACATGTGATCAAAAGTAAGTAAATATGACCGCTTTTAAAGACAGTGAACCTAAACAAAATGTACATAAATATGCAACTAAACTATCTACGGTTTTACTGAAGGTAACGAAGTGATTTCAATTGGAGGTTGAAAGAAGTATGTGCTTTTTGTTGTCTTCAAGCAGATTTCGATTTCCGAAGTAATTTTTTTATACGGGAAAGCAAGTGTTTTTTTAAATATTTTTCTTGAAGATTCTTTATTTTAGTTAAAAATTTTCTGTTTGTTAATGTCTTCATTCAGAGTTGTTGTTTGAAAATTTTTTCTTTTCAGGATCCGTCATTTTAATTCTCAAGTGATCCCTTCGTTAATGTCTGCAGTTACAATTTCTGCTTACAAATTGATACTTTCTAGTTGATAATGTAACTCTTCGACTGTCTAAAAATTAATCCTTTATTTTCAACAAGTTACTGTTTGGTTTTTAATTAATCTGCTTTGTTTGACGATTTGAAATTAACAGTTTTTTGCATCATTAAAATCTTATTTTTGTTTAAGAGTAAAGTAGTACATGTTGTATTGCAAAGAAATTTTTCTTCGTTGCCAAATCAAGTAATTCGTTAAAATTAAAAAACAAGTTTGAAATTATTTTGCTTTCATTGAAAATTCATTGAGTAAAAAAATTCATAGCTTCGCGGCGACAATTAAACTGATTTGCAGAAAAATAATTTTCTTGACATAAGATTTGTACAATTTTTGGTAAAAGTATTTTTTTGAAAATAACTGTTTTCTGTTACCTTTTTTTGTTTCTAAAACCTACCTGTTCCTTTAAAACTTAAGCAATTAATATGAAAATATAAGTATCTGAAATATAAAATTATTATTAACGTTGACGCAACTTGTAAAAAGATAATATTTTGAGGTTCACAATTTGACTGTTTCGAAAATAATTAAAATAATTATAGTGAAAATCTCAACAAGAAAACATTCTTTCATAATTTCTTACAATATTTTAAAAAAATGCGTAGTAATCTAAGATATGCATTATTATGATACGGATTCAGGATTCAGGTTTAACAATTTTGAACGTGTTTTGTAATGTTTTTCAATATTTTAAAATATTCTATTGACATTTGATTTTTTTAATAAGGACTTATTGTGACATTTCCTAGAAGCTGAAGAAAATTTTCTTATTCTCATGATACGTTTGAATAAATATTTATAAAAATTTCAGAATTTTTTTTTCAAGACTTCAAAAATTAAATTTTTTTAAAGGTCTTCCAATGTTTTCATTAGTTTCCAATTTTTGTTACAACGTCTAACTATGTTTCAAAATTTGTCAAATTTTTCCTACAATTTCGTGACAAATTCTATAAAATTAAAATTGCTTTTTATTGTTAAGGATTATCTTTTAATATTTTTACTAATTTCTTTGAATTTCCTAAAACCTTTTCTGTTGTTCTCTGAAGATAAATGTTGGCAAATAAATAATTATTACAATTTTCCATTAATGATACAAAAAATTTCTTATTTCCTTGAAATCTTTCAAATTTTGAAAAACCTTGTCCATCAAAACTTGTGACCATCTTTTTCCTTTAATCAAAGTTCTTTTGAGGTTTTGTATTCATGCATAATTAAACAATTGTTCCATGGAAATTGTTTTAAAAATATTGCAAACATTGTTTTATTGAAATCTTCTATATTATTTTCTTAAATTTTAGGATATTCTTTTCTCATTGTCTGGAAACGTTGGCAAACGTTTTTTCACAATTTTAGACATTTATTTTGGAATCTTCAAAAATTTTACATTTTGAGACGTTTTCAATTTTCCAAATTCTGCAACTAATTTTAAAGACAACATGGTATTTTATTAAGTTTTTCAAAATTCCTAATAATTTTGAAGATTCTTAACACTTAAATAAATCCGAAAACAGAAATGCTTAGTGAAATTGTTTATTTTATATCATGTAGACTACCATATAGAAAACGAAATCACCCGCTCTATTGTACCTATTAGGAATGTTTTTCTCCTCTCTATGATTTCAAATTTAATTTTTTGTGTACAGTTATAAAATAGAAGGACTTTGAAGGGAGTTATCACATTTTTGTTGCATGAAATTCAAAATTTTCTCTTTTTGTGAGATAAAAAATTTAAATTTTACAATGTAAAACAGACTCCAATTTAATAATATATTAGGCACTGCCTACTATTGTGGAATTTTCTGGCAGCCTTGATGTTAAACTATGTAGCATTGCAATAAATGAAAGTCACTTATAATACATCGTTAAATCAAGAAAAATACTTCGATCTTAAAACTGGACATTTTAAAAACAATCAATTTTAAATAGTAGCTCTTAAATAAACATGTTTCAGAACATAATTTTATCGTTATCATAAGTATTAATTTTATGACTTCCTCATATAAAGTATTATAAGAAATATTATTTATCCCAAAACTTAAAAAATTTCCCCTTTTTGCTTTATGCATTACTCATAGAACCTTCAGCATTTTCTGTTTTGATCACATGTATAAAAATGTAAACAAAGATAAAGATATAAAATCTATTTAACATGTATCTCCAATATTCCGCTGATAATATTAGAAGTTGTACTAATTTAAACATTTACACAATGATTAAATGATTTGCAGAGAATTAACCATATAAGCTGACGTATTCTTTATACATTCTATGTTGCGCAAGTAGTTTTAATAAGAAAAAATTTGTAGCTTACTTAATCAATAGAAAGATCTTGGGCTGATGGCTATGTCATCACTAACAATCATTAATTTTTTTTTTTTAAATTGTCAGAAAAAGTAATATATGTCCTTCAAAAATAAAGCTGCCAAATTTTTTAGAAGACGGCAACATTGGATGGGTAATCGACTACAAAGTAAATGTTCACCTTATAACAAAATCTCGATTTGTTCTTTATCACTCGTCTTAATCGTCAAAGAAGACAAATAGTTTCATCAGTTATGGTGACATTATCAGAAGACAAATATGATTCATACTATCATAATTTAATTGCATTTGATGTAATTTTTTATATTAATTACTAATATTTATTTAGAAAATTTTAATCCTGTCTTTAGAAACTGGGTGACCAGATACGACTGTTTTTAAATCATCGGAACAGTTTTTTCTTAAACGATTTTTCAAACTATTTTTATGGGGTCATGAGTCAACTTGAACATTTCTTGCTCAATCCACTAAAATATTTGAAAATTTCTCTAAATCCTTGTAATCCTACGAAAGCCTTTAATTCTACTGTAACTACTTGATGTGCATAGAAATGAAAAGTTTCAAATATATCTAAAAAATTTTTCTACATATACATTTCTGTAAGTTCTTCGCAAATCTAATTATTGTTTTTTTTTTTAATTAGCTTTTTGTATAACACATGCAAAAGAAAATAAGACAAGGGAAAAAATATATGCAGCAAAGTAGAGTATATTAAAGAAATTCTTTATTATACATATTTTATTTTGTATCATACACATCTTTAAGATCTGACACTGAATCAGTTTAAAACTGTAATATTTTGAGTAAGCATACATATAGTCGTCTTCAAAACGTGCAAACTGTATCTTCTAATATGTTTTATGAACCTTGATGCAAAATATGGCATTGGGGTTTATAAAGTATAAAAATACTCTAAAATTCATTAACTGTGCGCTTTTTTATTAATAAGACTAACTATATATAATTTTTAAATAGCAATAAATATCAGTTTTCAGCAGTATATCCTTTGTACACAGAATCCGGACATTATTAAGTATTTATTTTGATATCTTGAGACATCTCGTGAATATCCCATAGAGATACAAATTTGAGCATTGCAATAGAATATTCTTCTCGATATGCCAAGCATAACCAAATTTAAAAAATTTAAAAATATTAATGGGATTGTAGGCCGTTTCTCCTTGCTGGCAGATGGCGAAGTAAAATTGAACTATACACATGGGAGTTTGGCACTGATATGTATATGTGGTAGTTTGGTGGGAAATTTCCCGGAAAATTTGCGTGTGCACTTTGATGATCATGCTGAGTTACATTGTATAAATGAAAAGAATTAGCAGAATAACATTGACCATTTCTCATGTTTAGCTCAACATTCATTGGGCCGTGTTGACTAGGAGTGTAATCAGGATATGTATGATGTTCTTGAAGAATTGAAACAAAATGTTGGCCTGCTACTCGTATAAAAACCAAAGGAACTACAGAACCCTGTCCATTACGATACAACCAGAATGGTATTCTTGAATTGGGAAATCTCACGATTGGTCCATCGAAAGTAGAGTTATCTTCCATTTTTACAAGAAGATGGTCTGGAGGCAAATTGAAAAATCCACGTGCACCTAATTCGTAACAAAAAATTGAAGTTTATAAAGTTTTTTGGTGAATCAGTTAGGAACCGTACTTAAATTACATAACGAATTGTAGGCCTTCTATAATATCCCCCCCCACTCCCCTGTACCGAATCGTAACAAAATATTTTACCTTCCCCTTCCTTACTGTACGTAATTTTTAGATTCGAGAATTTGATGCTAGTTTTTTTTTGTGAAATTAGGCAGGGTATCCGATAATTTAATTTTTAAAATTTACTGCTTTTTTCTTGAATAATTTTTCATTTTTTGTGATCATCGATATTCAAATCCCAGCATTTTTGTATTGTAATTTTATTTAAATTGAATCTCTAATAAACGGAATAAAACAGTATGTCAGAAAGCACAGTAAACATTTACAAGTTTATTCATTTGTTTCAAACAAAAAAATGTTTTCTCTACTGTAAAAGATGGTTGTTTAATGAAATACTTGAAGCTTAAACAAAATCATTGAATTTACAACACAATAGTTAGATTTTCAAATTATGAAAATAAATTTCCAACTAATAAGTGCCATAGTCTATATTATAAATGAAAATAATAAAATGTATACAAAATAGAAAGAAATTTAAAACCGAAAATACGAATTTTCAACAAATAAAAATTTTTTACTTAAGAAAGAAATAAAAGTTTATCTAAACTATTAAACCTGTAAGCCAAAAGACCAACTTTCTCTGCAAAAATCTAATTTTTAAAGCAAGATATGAAGTTTGAACAAAAATTAATTTTCCACGTAACTGATCCATTTTTGCACAAATTTAAAATAAAAGCAGGCTTTTCGACCAAACAGTTAAATGTTAAATTATCAATAAAAAAGATTATTTCTTAACCAAATAGTTCAACTTTTCACCATAGAGATAAAATTTCAACTAAAAATATAAATACTATAAAAAGTTATTTCTTAACAAAGTAATTCAACCTAATCTTTTAAACAAAGCAGTTGAATACTTAAGCAAAGAAGAAGAATTTTTAGCTAAAATATTGTATTTTCATTAAAACAAAAAGAAATTTCTACTAAAACAGGCGAATTTTTCAATCAAAAGGATAAGATTTGAAAAAATATTTGAATTTCCTATGAAAAAATATACGTTTTTATACAGGAAATAAGTTTCTACAAATAAATTAAATGTTTAATCCAAAATTACAAATTTTTTACCAATAAGTGCGACTTTTGGATAAAATTTTTTAAGAGTTGCATTTAACACAAAATAAGTTTGAATACCAAAAATGGTACTTTCAACCCAAAACGAATTTTTTTAACCGATAAGGATTAATTTTGAACAAAAAGTTCAATAATTTTTTACTAAACAGTTGCATTTTTACCCAAAAAGATAAAAGTTATACTATTTCAAATTAGTTTTTAATAAAAGAAACTAAACTTTTTTTTATTTAAACTTTAATCCAGAAATTATTTTTGTTCATTTTTCAAAATCAAAAAACCAACTTTTAACATAAAATAAATTTTCTACAAAATAGTTAAATTTTCAACAAAACAGAATAATTTACAAAAAAGCAGTTGCCTTTTTATTCATGAAAAATGTAAATTCTGTTGAAACAGATGAATTTTTAATTCAAAAAAAAATCAGAAAAATGTAAAATTTTCGTCAAAAAAATATTTTAGTTATCTTTTCAATAACAAAAATATTAAATTTAAAGAAAACGTAGATTTTCTACGTATTAGATCAATTTTTAACTAAAAAGTATAAATTGATAAAAATTTTTGAATTTTTAATTAAACAATTTCAATTTTATTTAAGAAATATAACATTACTTCAAAAACAGATCAATTATTTAAAATAATAGTTTAATTTTTATCCAAAGAAGATTCTAGTTCACTTTCCAAACAGCAAAATAATAATTATGAAAAATAACTTAATTTTCTGATACATATCGAAATTTTTAACCAAAACAAGGACTTTTTAACAAGTTTGATGAATTTTCAATCAAAAAGTTGCACTGTTTTCAAAAAAAAAAAAAAAAATCTTACACAATCAGGCGCGATTTAAATCAAAAAGACAAATTGCAAAAAATTTTAATTTTTATCCAAAAATATCTTGATTTACTTTTTACCATAAAAACAGGAAGTAAAAACAAAAAGTAAATTTTATAGGATATAGTCGCAATGTTTATTTTGAAAAGATAAACTTTTTAAATAAAAAGACAAATTTTCATAAAAAACAGCTGTCACCAAAAAATATTTCAGTGCACTTATCGAAACCAAAATATAAATTTTAAACAAATGGTTAATTTTCTACAAAGAGAGCTGAATTTTAAACACACAAAGAAACGAATTTTTGTACAAAATGGTTGAATTTGCAACCAAACAGGATTTCTTTTCAAGAAAATTGTTAACTTTTTAACGAAAGAGTAAAATTTTTAACTAAAGAAGATATCTTTAGAAGAAAGTTTTTGCGAATTTGAAAAAATTTGTAATAATTGTAATATTTATTAATTATTATTAGTTTTATTTTATTATTAGTTATTACTAATTTTATTACTTATATTTATAATTTATTAAAATTATTATTATGTAATGAATTGTAATTGTAGTAGTTTGTTGCACCAGAAGCGGTGATCTACTTTTTAATTAAACCCAAACTTCCAAATTTTCTTAATTATTTTCTAAAAACTATATAAAAACTATAAATAAAGAATACTCCTTCTTTTGTAATCGCAAAGTATTACTGATAAACTCTGAACATTATTTATTGTTCCAATAGCTAAAATAGAAAAAGTTATTCAAATTACTATAACCTTAAATGAATCTTATTCATCTTTTGCGTCCAATATTGTGTCAAATAAAGTGATTCAAAGCTTCAAGAATTTTTATTTCACATATTGTAAATTATTAAAATGGCCTGATCTTTAGGGTGACCTACTTTTGCATAATATTCCCTAAACATATTACGGAATTTTCTTTTTGTTTTCCCTCTGTGGAAAATTCTATAATATACGGCATATTTATTAGATATATTAATATTAATATTATTTTATACTGACATTTACAATATAGAAAGCCGATGATTGTAAGAAGCAGAATTTCACTTAAATTTTTCATTTTTTTACGAGCAGACACAGAGATATCCAAGAGAAATCTGATTTTAAATCAATTTCATGTGGTTTGAAAGGAAAGACGTGCAGAAACTAATGATTTACGACACATGTGTATTATTAAAGCAAACAAAATAATTTTTAATAAGTTTGAAATAAAAACTCTTAGAAATATAATTATCTGACTTGTCATAACAGTGCCTTAATAAGAAGCAACTTTTTCAAGAATTCTTTCGGGTCTTCACAAAGAGGAAAAAAGAATGTAATAAATCTTTATTATGTAATATAGCATGTAACGAGCAATTCAATCTTATCATTTTAGGAATATTTATTTATGTGTTTTCCGTGAAATTAGTCGTCGTTAGCAAGTTTCTTACCATTAAATATCATAAATTAATCTTAACACACTTCATAAATAATTAGGATGGCTACAATGATTATTTCGCAACGGTTTGCGTAATTTAATTAATTTAATTAAAGTCTTACCTGTCTTAAGGAACGCGTTTTATTTCGAATATTCGTGCCAGATTTTTTATAATTGTTCATATAGTTATCTGATAAATTATGCAACCACAAAAAATTATTTTCAAATTTTCGGTACAATTTTCGATATTTAAAAGATAAAGAGTAAGGTCTATCATGAAATGATTAAATTATTTCGTAGGCATTGTTAAAATAAATTATTTCCTTATTGGCCTTTTTGATCACGCGTTTTTGAATGATAATTTTTATTTTCGATTATTCAAGAGTATTTTGAATGTTTATGAGAAGAATACACATAAGGGACATCCTTTAGAAAAATCCTGAAAAAGTTTAGGAAGATTTTTTTTTAATTTCTGAAAAATAGTGACCTTTTTTGAAATTCTTAAAATTAATAGAAAGTCCTTAAACTCCTTAGGAATAACTGGATATCCCTTGAAATTTTATTTTGTTTAACTAATTTCCTTGAGTTCTCTAGAAATTCTCTGCAAATTTCTGAAATCATACGGTATTCTCCTAAAACCCTTAACATTTGTTAGGTTTCGTTAATTTCCTTCAAAATACCTTGAAAAATTTAAAATCCTTTAAAATTCTGTTAAAAATCTCTAAAATCGTTCAAAAACTCTCAATTTTTTAAAAATAATATAAACTTGCTTAAGTTTAACAAATTTAAATTAAAAAATTTCATAATCTTAAAGCGTAAAACATATATAATATGTAAAAGAAAAATTTATATAAACTCAACAGTTTAAAGAGCTTCAGTTAAAAAAAAATCCACGTAATCATTTTTGGTCCTCTAAATTTAAGATTGAATTAATATACATATATCTTATAATTTCTTAAGGCTGTATCATACTGGAATTTAAAGTTTATTATCTTAATTTAAAATAGTGTTAAATTAATAATTATTTACTTATTATTTATACATCGAAGTTTAGAATTTTCACATAAAAATTAAATATTTCCAAATTAGAGAAATCAAAATTGTAACGTTTCGAGTTTAAATGAAGCACTCTGAAATTTTGATGTCAAACTATTTCGTTTTAAATTAATTAGTTTTGAAATTTTGATTTACAATTACTCATTTGATAACATCATATTGAATTTTCTTAATTAAATACTTTTAAGCTCAGTGGTTAAAAATGCAATATTTTATCTTAAAACAATACTTAAGTTGGACGTTCATACTTATTTAATTTCTAAGGCTTACCAAATAAAATATTTTATGTTTAACGTTAAAATCTGTAAATTGTTTAATTTTGATACTTTTTTTTAAACACCTTACAAATAAATTATTGTTCAATTTTTAGTACTCGAAGTACATTACAATTTAAATATTCATTATATTAATATATATTCTCATTTTAACAACTTGAAACCTTTTTATCAAAATTTTCAATTTCAAATGCTTCTAATTTTTAGTTATTAAATGTCTTCAAAACGAATTGTGAAATGAATTATTTAAAAATTTTACATCTCTTTACTCACCTGAAATCCTCTAAAATATTTTGAAATGTTTAATATATTTTGAATTACTTAAAAAATGCCTTAAATTTTAAATCCTCTGCAACTTCATGAAATCCTTAGAAATGCTGAGAAGCTCATTAAAATTTCATTTCATTGACTCTTTAGAGTTGCCTCAAATTTTTCAAATTTCCTTAAATCTCTTGAGGTATTTTAAAATCCTTTGGTACCTTTCATAGCCTTAAGGAATTCCTTACAATGTTTAAAATCGTGAAATAACTTGGAATTTTGTAAAATATCGTAAAATCTTTAAAATCCCTTGAAATATATTAAAATTTCGCAAATCAAATCACACTCTTTGCAGATTCTATAAAATTGCAATTGCCTTAAAATGTATAAAATTTTTTAAAATCCCATGACACATTTTAAAATTTGCAACATCTCTTAAAAGTCCTTCAAAACCTTTAAATAAAGTTCTTTAAGCAGACCTTTTTGCATTTTTTGAAACTTTAAATGAATTCTAAACTATTTTTATTTGCTCGCAATTAGCAGAATACGTTGCATAATAAATAAAAATTTTGCAAACACATAATTACTACACTTTAAAATTATAACAACATTCGGATATTTTTACATATATTATTCATTGTTCAAATATTTGTCCTAATGTTAGATAAACATATAATTAACTTCTTATATAATATAATAATATAATATAATATGTTTATGTAATTTTTTATAATTTCATTGTTTTAGAAACAAACTAATTTATACTTAAAAGATACAACAAAAGATTTGATCTTTTGTAAGAAAAATTTAATTAGTTTCTTTAGAAAATCAAAATTTTCTAATAATTTTTTGTATACTCAATGTTTTTAAGGAATTTATGCTAAGAAATATGAATATTGAAAGCAATTTAATTGCTGTTTCAGTTTTCAAATAAATGAAGAAAGAAAACATAAATTAGGTTCAGAATGAATTTGTAAGGATACGACCTAAACAAAACTGAGAGTCTAATTTCCCTTCTAGCATAAATTATAAACTGCAATGCAATACAGAAGACAATTTTTTTTTAAATACCCTGTATTATTATTCAATAATAAGTTTTTCATTTATATTTTTTGATAAACATAATTTTTAGATTAAAATATATCTCAAGCTTCAGGATATCCTTTGACACAAATTAAGGACATCTTAACATATTTTTAAGATATCTTGTGATGTTTTTGGAACAACCAACACATATTTAAATTTCGATACTGTAAGATAACCTTCTCTGCATGCCAAGGATTCACTATAATTAACCTACGTTGAGAGAGAAAAAAAAATTATTTCCCAGGAACAAAATAATTTTGTTAAGCAGTTTTTGTTGTTTTAATTCAAATTTGGTTCAGACTACCACAGGAGCTGTTGTAGTTAAAAAAAATATTTGGCTAAAAAAACAGTTTTTAGGCCCTTTTTGTTGAGTGTACCAAAGAATGTTGTTCAGCGTGCCAAACACGCAGCCACTAATTTTATTTGTATTCATATCAAAGAAAATAAACTTGAAAAAGAATAAATTATTTTTACATTTTATTATTCGTCGTATTTAATTTTTTGAAACCTAAAAACATACTTAAATGTAACTAAGAAAATATTTTGAGTATCTTAAAGTATTTCAAAGAAATATCTTAATTAATAATTCTTCTACCTAATCGACACATATTGCCCTTCTATTTTGTTCTCATACAGAAAATACTTTGTATTTTAATTACAAAATAGATTTTTCCTTCAGCAAAATAATTGGTGCTCGATAAAAATTGTATTTCTCCAACAAAACCATTTTTCAAGCCTACCAAAGTTTAGTCTGCTCGACAAAAATAATTTGGTTGTAATTGCCAAAAACTATTTTGTAAAATCTAATATATTTTTTTAAGTCTAAAACATCATTGTGTTGAGCTTAAAAATATTTGGTGAATTTAAGCAAACAAGTTTTCTCAATCAACGAAATTTTTTTTGATATGCATACCAAACTTTTTTGTCAGTGCAACCAGAAGCTCCAACAAAATAATTTTTATGGCTAAAGAAAACGATTTTTTGCTTCTTTAGCAACCAAACAATTTTATTAGGACAACCAAACGTTTTTTCATTCAATTAAACCTTTTGCTCTGTGTAAGACGTCCGTGGACAAAAGAAAAAGATAACTCCCCTATATTTACCTCAACGTCTATTGGTGAATCGTGAACGTAATCATAAATAGGAAGAAGAGTTTTCCCTACGAGTGTAGAAACAAAATTTTTTTCTGCTACCTTTTACCGTTCGCAATTTATAGTTTCCAGAAATGTTTTGTAAAAGTAAATTTTTGTTGAAAAAAAGAGCTTCTTCATTGCTCCGCTGCGAATCGAATCACAGAACTTTAGATTGCCGGCCAGGTGCATTCCCTTAAGCCACTAGAGAAATCAAAAGAAGAATCCTTTTGAAACACATATTTTCTTTTTGTAAGGTGTTGCAAGTTAATTTTTTCAGGACTCTGTATTATCATGAGAGGTATGGTAACCTCTGATCAGTTGTGATATCTTTTCACTTACCTTATAAATAGAAATAAACACTACTGATCTCAGATAACTCGTCAAATAACAGAAATTATTAACGTCTTTTCAGACTAGATTGTAGATTGGCACCCGACCAGCAATCAGAAGTTCTGCAGTTCGATTCCCATCGATGCAATGGAGAAGATTTTTTTTCAGAAAAAATTAAATTGAAACAAAAATTCAAATCACAGTTCCATATAGACTGTAAAGACAAAAGAAATTCTATTATTTAATAATTTAACTTAGATCGACTGTGCTCTTTTTTATTTTTACGGTTGGTAAAAAGATTTTTCAACTGATCGGTTGTTACCATCTCCCTGATAATGATACAGATTCTTTTAAGAAATATTATTGAAGGTAGAATTATAGAGGGCAGCCGAGAAATTTTTTCATAAAATTCTTCGATTTTTTTTTGATTAAATTTTCATTTTCCTTGATCATTATTATTTAAAAAATTAAATTTTTCTAAAAAAATATCTACTCAAGTCGCTCCACTCGGAATAGAACCACAGAACTTCCGATTGCCGGTTTGTTGCTTTTTCTGTTAAACTATTAGAGTTAGAGGGAAAACTTTGTTTTCATATATATCCGTTATCTCAAGCCAGATGTTACATCTATGATACCAGTAATTTAAAGAAATCTGTGCTACCATCAGAACCAGTTACTTTCGAGATTTGTAGAGGTCATTGCTCATTCCAGAAAAAATTAATTTTCCATGAAACTGGTGCATTTTTACCCAGCAAAAATTACATTTAAGAACAATAAAATTACTTTTTCTCAAACAAATAGTGAAAATTTTCATCCAAGAAAATAAAAATGCTTTACCACTCAACCGTTAAATTTTTAACTGAAGACATAAGCTTTTAATTAAATTTAAATTCAATTAAATTAAACAAAGAATAAGTCCCAACATAGTTAAACTTTCGGCCAATGAGATAAATTTTCAACCTAACATATAAACTTTAAAAAAAATTCGATAAATATTAATTAAAAATAATAATTTTTATATATTTAAATTTTCATCCAGAAAAGGTTTTAGCTCTCTTTTTTAGAACAAAATATTAAATTAAGGCGAAAATTAAATTTTCTACGACATAGTTAAATTTTCAACAAAACAGCAGAAATTCACGGAATTCATGTAATTTTTGGGATTTATGCAATTGACAGAAT
The DNA here is from genome assembly GCA_010014905.2 of Druon quercuslanigerum. NCBI lineage: Eukaryota > Metazoa > Arthropoda > Insecta > Hymenoptera > Cynipidae > Druon > Druon quercuslanigerum. The sequence continues at coordinate 1,323 of JAAAKG020024311.1, read as the reverse complement.
TTATTGAATTTCAGGAATTCACCAAATTTTTTACGTGATGAAATGCGATCCACGGAATTGACGGAATTTATACAAATCACAGAATTCGCGGAATTTATGAAAATCAAGGAATTTGTGGAATTCAAGGTATTAACTAATATCACGGAATTCACTGGATTTTCGGAATTCATAGAGTTCAAGTCATTCACAGAATTCGTGGTATTCCATGAATTCCATGCATTCCGTGAATTACGTAAATGTTGCTAATTCCATTAGAGTGGTGAATTGTGATATGTATGAATGCACATATGTATATGTATGAAAATTAAAAAAAACTTTTTCAAAGACTTTTTTGACCTTCCTACTATAGAGTTATTTAAACTTATCTGAAATAGTTTACGGAAAGTCTACAATTCATTAGGAAATTTTTTATTTCACGAATTCTTCAATTTCAAACTGTTTCGTCAAATTTAAAAATGGGGATTCTAATACGCAGAAACTTTTAAATTTAGTCGTTTAGCTTTTCACAATTAAACAATTTTTTCAGTAGAAAATGTATGATTTATTTACTATGAAGAAAATTGAAGTGAAAATTGTACAGATTTAACATTTTTAAATTTTGTAATATTTGATTATAAACAATTTAAAGACTTAAACATTCTGTTTTTGCGTCATTAGCGTTAACAAATGTTTCTTGAAAATATACATCTATCAGGCTCCATTTGTTATATCCTACGGATTACTAAATAAAGCGCTTCATAAATTTATGAAGACATTCAGGATCTCCTGATATAAAAAAATGTTTTGTCCATGAAAATATTAAAGTTCCAAAAATAAGAATGTTTACAAATGAGTTTTTAAAACTCTTTAATTTTAGCTTCACCATCATGCATACATTGATAATGTTTATCTTCTTTTTACGATTCCAAATCAAAAAATTTTTATTGAACACTGAAATAGGCTGATTTTTTTTTATAAAATATTACATTTTTATATTCATTCAGTTTAATTTTATTCTCTCTAGCAAGTAAGGATCTCCCCAAGTAAACATCCTCACAAAGTCGTCATGTGAGGTTCCCCACTTGGGTCCATTAGTATCCAAGGTCTTTTATTTCAAGCATCATTCAGTCTACTGGCATTCTTCTTATTAACTATTTTCCGCTATAGTTTTCTGTCCTGGCGTACTTCTCTAGCTTCTTTAACGTTCATGCATTTTTTCATGCAGGTTCTTGCGTTTTTATGGCTTCTTATGTCCCTTCTTTCCTATGGTCTCATTCACACATTCTAACCATTCTTTCCGCGGTCTGCCTCTGGGCACGCTGCCATTTACTTTACCTTGATATA
>JAAAKG020024300.1:0-20077 GCA_010014905.2 Druon quercuslanigerum | reverse complement strand
CATCTGGTGTTTTTTTAACGGGTAACGTTCTCTGCATAGGAACGTGAGCCTTAAAAAAAACGAAATTTTAATAAAATAAAAGACTTTCAACTAATTAACATTAATTTTACCAAAAACGAAACACTTAGATTATCAGTAAAAAAAGAAGAATTTTTAAATAAAAAAAAGAATCTTGATGAATATCCAACTAAAATGAAGAATATTCAGCTGGAATTATTAAAATTTCAGTTATAAAATAATTTTTAATCAAAAGCAATGATTTTTAAACCAAATAATTGTTTAAATTTCAATAAGGTAGATTAAAATTAAATAGAATGTTGCATCTTCAGCCAACAAAATTAATTTACAACAGAGAAGTTCAACTTTTGACTAAGTAGTTGAATTTTTAACAAAAAAAATAATTTTCTACTAAAAAATACAAGCTTTTAATAAAATAATGAATTTACAACCAAATATTTAAATTTTCTGTTAAAAAAATTAATTTTCAACTACAATTTTTTTAAGAGAAAGATGGATTTTCAAATAAACAGTAAAATTTATGACCAAAAGTAGAACAGTTACATTTACAAACAAATTTTTTAACAAAATAGTGCAAGAATTTTCAAACAAATAGATGAATTTTTAATACAAGATCAATTTTTATTAAACCACATGAATTCTAAACTAAATATTTGACACTTTAACAAAGTAGTTAAGATTTCAATAAACAAAAAATTAATCTTCAAGCAAGAATCTCACTTTAAAAAAAAAACAAAAAAAAAACGAAATTTTAACAAAATACAAGATTTTCAATTAAGAAACACTAATTTTCCCAAAAATTAAATACTTAAATTTTCAGTTCAAAACAATTAGTTTTTAAATAAAAAATAGTTGTCAGAAAAATAGTTCAATTTTCAAACAAAAAGACAAATTTTTAGCAAGAACATTAATTTTCTCCACCAACAAATTTTTTCACAAAATAGTGCAGGAATTTTCAATCAAACAGTTGAGTTTTTAATAAAAGATAAATTTTTAATAAAACACATGAATTTTATAAATTTTTGAAATGTCAACAAAGTAGTTAGGCTTTTAATTAAGAGAATTAATTGCCGAACAAGAATCTTACTTTAAAAAAACAAATACAAAAAAAGAAACGAAATTTTAATAAAATACAAGATTTTCAACTAAGAAGCACTAATTTTCCCAAAAATCAAATACTTAAATTTTCAGTTAAAAAAAAAAGAATTTTTAATTAAAAAAAAATAATTAAAAAAAAGATAAATATCTAACTAAAATGAATAATATTCAGCTGGAATTATTTAAACTTCAGTTAAAAAATAATTTTCAATAAAAAGCAATGATTTTTTAACAGAGCAATTGACTTTTTAACCAAACAATTGTCTAATTTTTAACAAGTTAGTTGCATCTTCAGCCGAAAGAATTAATTTACAACAGAGAAGTTCAACTTTTGACTAAGTAGTTGAATTTTTACAAAAAAAAAACTTTTTTACTAAAAAAAACAAGCTTTTAATAAAATAATGAATTTTCAACCAAATCTTAAAATTTTTTTATTAAAAAAATTAATTTTCAATAACAACAAATTTTATAACAGAAAGATGGATTTTCAACTAAAAAAGACAAATTTATGAACAAAAATAGAACAGTTAAATTTACAAACAAACTTTTTAATGAAATAGTGCAGAAATTTTCAACCAAATAGTTGAATTTTGAATAAAAGATGAATTTTTATTAAAACACATGAATTCTGAACTAAATATTTTAAACTTCAACAAAGTAGTTAAGATTTTAATAAAAAAATGAATCTTTAAACAAGAATCTTACTTTGAAAAAAACAAAAAAATTTTAACAAAATACAAGATTTTTAACTAATAAACACTATTTTACTAAAAATGAAATACTTAAATTTTCAGTTAAAAAAAAAAGAATTTTCGACAAAATAGTTGAATTTCCAACCAGAGAGATGAATTTTCTGCTGAGATAATTAAATTTTCAGTTAAAAAATAAATTTTCACCCAAAAACAATTTTTTAAGAAAGTAGTTGAACTTTGAACTTAAACAGATAAATAAATGGAGCAGTTAAATATTTAGTTAAAAATTAAATTTTAAAGAAACAAACCAATTTTCAATAAAATAGTTGAATTGTCAATTAAATAAATGCATTATCAACTTAAATGGAATTTTCAACAAAGAATTTCGATCTTTGACTGAATAACAAGAATTTCTAACAAAATACATTATTTTCAAATAAAAAAGATCAATTTTTAACAACAAATTTTAAAAAACGGTTAACTTTTCAACGAAAAAGAATAATTTTAAACAAAAATGTTTAATTGTCAACAAAGGAAATTTCTAAATTTTTACCAAATGGTGGAATTTTCAAATAAAAAAATGTGACTTTTCAACAAAACCTGAAAATTTTTCATAAACAATTTGTTTTTTTTAATCAACAAGATTAACTTTTTACGAAAAAGACAATGTTTTGATAAAATAAATAAATTTTAAACCAGATAGTTAAAATTTCAACAAAACAATGGAATTTTAAACAACAACAAAAATTAATTTTCAAGTAAGAATATTAATTTCCTACTAAGAAAAAACACGAAATTTCAACGAAAAAGACGAATCTTCTGCTAAGAAACACAACATTTTCACAAAAAATGAAATAGTTGAATTTTAAACTTAAAAAATTATTTTTTAACTAGAAAAAGAATTTTCCAGAAAACAGTTAAATTTTCAACAAAAATAAAGAAATTTCAACCAGATAACTGAATTTTTAACAAAGTAGTTCAAGTTTTAGGACGTAGTTGAATTTTCAACCAAAAACGATAACTTTTTAACGAAAAAAAGAATTTTCAACAAAGAATTTAGTTCTTCGACCGAATAAGAAGAATTTTTAACAAAATACATGGTTTTTCAAATAAGAAAGTTCAATTTTTAACCAAAAATTTCAAAAAAAGTCAACTTTTTAACCAAAAAGAATAATTTTTAACAAAAATGTTTCATTTTCAATTAAGAAATTTTTTGAATATTCACAAAATAGAGAAATTTTCTAATAAAATAATGTGAGTTTTCAACAAAACATTAAAATTTTTCATAAACAATTTGTTGAAAAATTTTTGATAAAATACATGAATTTTGAACCACATAATTAAAATTTTAACAAAACAATGAATTTTTAAACTGAAACAAAAATCAATTTTCAAGTAAGAATATTAATTTTCTACTAAAAAAAACACGAAATTTCAATGAAAAAGACGAATTTTCTGCTAAGAAACACAAAATGTTCACAAAAAATGAAATAGTTAAATTTTAAATTAAAAAAATTAGTTTTTAACTAGAAAAAGATTTTTCCAAGAAACAGCTAAATTTTCAACCAAAATCAAGGAATTTTAACCAGAAGATTCTAAAAAAAGTATTAATTCATTTTACTTTTTAAAAATTATTCGAACTTTACATTTTAAAAGCGTGTTTGCTCCTGTGGAAGCGCGTGAGAAAAAAATGTAGCACATTTAGTGAAAGACGCAGACATAAATTCACATTAAACATCACCTCATCTCATTTTGCATTTTATGTTTGCCGAGCAGTTTTTTATTCTGATTTACGAGGGGGAAACATCTCTTTAATTTACCCTGAATTACATAAAATTATGCTTTTCATAAAATTGCTTTTCAACAAAATTGTTAGTTTTTTAACAAAATAGATTAACTTAAAAATAAATAGTTTAATTTTTAACTACGATGAATAACTTTCTACTGAAAAAACATGAATTTTCAAATGAAAAAGATAAATTTTTTAATAAAAATGATACACATTGCAACAAAAATAGATTAGTTAAATTTTCAGTTGAAAAATAAATTTTAAACGAAAAAAATTAATTTAAAAAAAAAAGATGAATTTCCTACTAAAATGAAGAATATTCAGCTGGAATTACTAAAATTTTTAGTTAAAAAATAAATTTTAAACGAAAAAAATTAATTTAAAAAAAAAGATGAATTTCCTACTAAAATGAAGAATATTCAGCTGGAATTACTAAAATTTTTAGTTAAAAAATAATTTTCAATCAAATAATTTTATACTAAAAAAAACAAGCTTTTAATAAAAAGAAAGGATTTTTAACTCAAAAAGAAAAAGTTATGAACAAAAATAGAACAGTTAAATTTACAAATTTACACATTTTTTAACAAAATAGTGCAAGAGTTTTAACCAAATTTGTTGAATTTTTAATAAAAGATCAATCTTTATCAAACCACATGAATTCTAAACTATATAGTTAAAACTTCAACAAAGTAGTTAAGATTTCAATAAAAAAATAATATTCAAGCAAGAATCTTACTTTAAAAAAAACGAAATTTTAACAAAATACAAGATTTTCAATCAAGAAATGCTAATATTCCCAAAAATCAAATACTTAACTTTTTAGTTTAAAAAAAATTATTTTAAATAAAAAAAAGAATTTTCAAAAAAACAGATGAATATCCAACTAAAATGAAAAATATTCAGCTGGAGTTATTGAAATTTCAGTTATAAAATAATTTCTAATCAAAAGCAATGATTTTAACCAAATAATTGTTTAATTTTCAACAAGGTGGATTAAAATTAAATAGAATGTTTCATCTTAAGCAAAAAAAAAAAATCATTTACAACGAAGAAGTTCAACTTTTGGCTAAGTAGTTGAATTTTTAAACAAAAAAATAATTTTCTACTAAAAAAAAAACAAGCATTTAATAAAATAATGAATTTTCAACCTAATATTAAAATTATTTGTTAAAAAAATTAATTTTCAGCAGCAATAAATTTTCTAACAGAAAAAGATGGATTTTCAAATAAAAAAGTAAAATTTATGAACAAAAATAGAACAGTTAAATTTACAAACAAATTTTTTAACAAAATAGTGCGAGAATTTTCAACCAAATAGTTAAAATTTGAATAAAAGATAAATTTTTATTAAACTACATTAATTCTAAACTAAATAGTTGAAACTTCAACAAAAAGCAACAAAAAAAAAAACGAAATTTTAACAAAATACAAGATAATCAACTAAGAAGCACTAATTTCCCCAAAAATCAAATATTTAAAATTTCAGTTGAAAAAAATTATTTTTAAATAAAAAAGTAATTTTCAGCAAAATAGGTTACTTTTCAACCAAAAAGACGAAATTTTAGCAAGAAGATTAATTTTCTCCACCAAAAAATTTGTTAACAAAATTTTGAAAGAATTTTCAACCAAATAGTTGAACTTTGAATAAAAGATAAATTTTTAATAAAACATATGAATTTTATACTAAACAGTTGAAATTTCAACAAAGAAGTGAAATTTTCATTAAAGAAAATTAATTTCCAAAACAAGAATCTTACTTAAAAAAAAAAAGAAACGAAATTTTAATAAAAAACAAGATGTTCAACTAAGAAGCACTAATTTTCACAAAAATCAAATACTTAAATTTTCGGTTAAAAAAAAATTTTAATAAAAAAAAAGATGAATATTCAACTAAAATGAAGAATATTCAGCTGGAATTTTAAAAATTTTAGTTAAAAAATAATTTTCAAGCAAAATCAATGATATTTAACAAAGTAATTAACTTTTTAACCAAATAATTGTCTAATTTTTAACAAGGTTGCTTCAAATTAAAAAGAATGTTGCATCTTCAGTAAAAAAAAAAATTTACAACTGAGAAGTTCAACTTTCGAAGAAGTAGTTGAATTTTTAAAAACTAAAAAATTTGAACTAAAAAAAGCAAGCTTTTAATAAAATAATGAATTTTCAACCAAATATTTAAATTTTTTGTTAATAAAAATTAATTTTTAACAACAACAAATTTTCTAACAGAAAAATGGATTGCCAACTAAAAAAGACAAATTTATGAACAAAAATAGGTCCATTAAATTTACAAACAAATTTTTTTTTTAATAGTGCAAGAATTTTCAACCAAATAGTTGAATTTTGAATAAAAGATAAATTTTTAATAAAACACATGAATTTTATACTAAACAGTTGAAATTTCAACAAAGTAGTGAAATTTTCAATAAAGAAAATTAATTGCTAAATAAGAATCTTTCTTAAAAAAAAGAAACGAAATTTTAACAATACAAGATTTTCAACTAATAAACACTAATTTTACCAAAAATGGAACAACTAAATTTTCAGTTAAAAAATTTTTTTTTTAATAAAAAAAGAATTTAAAAAAAAATAGATGAATATCCAACTAAAATGAAAAATATTTAGCTGGAGTTATTGAAATTTCAGTTATAAAATAATTTCTAATCAAAAGCAATGACTTTAACCAAATAATTGTTTAATTCTCAACAAGGTAGATTAAAATTAAATAGAATGTTGCATCTTCAGCTAAAAAAAATAATTTACAACAGAGAAGTTCTACTTTCGACTAAGTAGTTGAATTTTTAACAAAAAAAAATTGTTTTCTACTCAAAAAGACAAGCTTTTAATAATATAATGAATTTTCAACCAAATATTTAAATTTTATTTAAAAAAAAATTAATTTTCAACAACAGTAGATTTTTAACTAAAAAAGACAAATTTATGAATAAAAATAGAACCGTTAAATTTACAAACAAATTTTCTAACAAAATAATGCAAGAATTTTTATTTAAATAGTTGAATTTTGAATACAATATCAATTTTTATTCAAACACATGATTTCTAAACTAAACGGTTGAAACTTCAATAAAGTAGTTAAGATTTTAATAAAAAAATTAATCTTCAAACAAGAATCTTACTTAAAAAAAAAATTCAACAAAATACAAGTTTTTCAATTAGGAAACACAACAATTTTCCCAAAAATAAAATACTTAAATTTTTTTTTTTTAAATTAATTTTTAAATCAAAAATAATTTTCAGCAAAATAGTTCAATTTTCAACCAAAAAGTGGAATTTTTAGCAAGAAGATTAATTTTCACCCACCAACCAACTTTTTAACAAAATAGTACAAGAATTTTCAACCAAATAGTTAAATTTTGAATAAAAGATACATTTTTAATAAAACACATGAATTTTATACTAAATAGTTGAAATTTGAACAAAGTAGTTAAGATTTAAAAAAGAAATATTTCCACCAAAAAGAATCATTTTTAACAAAAATGTTTAATTTTCAATAAAGAAAATTTGTAAACAACAGATTCACATTTTTCATAAACAATTTGTTTTTTTTTTATCAAAAAGATGAAATTTTTACGAAAATGACAAATTTTTGATAAATCACATGAATTTTAAACCAGATAGTTAAAATTTCAACAAAACAATGAAGTTTTAAACTGAAACATAAATGAATTTTCAAGTAAGAATATTAATTTTCTACTAATAAAAAATACGAAATTTCAATGAAAAAGACAAATTTTCTATTAAGAAAAACAAAATGTTTACAAAAAATGAAATAGTTAAATTTAAGATAAAAAAATTAGTTTTTAACCAGAAAAAGAATTTTCCAGAAAATAGTTAAAGTTTCAACCAAAATCAAGAAATTTCAACCAGAAAACTAAATTTTTTAACAAAGTAGTTCAACTTTCAGCAAGTAGTTGAATTTTCAACCAAAAACAAAAAATAGAATACTTAAACTTTCAGTTAAAAAATGGAATTTTCAACAAAGAATTTAGTTTTTCGACCGAATAATAAGAATTGATAACGAACTACACGGGTTTTTAAATAAAAAATGTTTAATTTTCAATAAAGAAAATTTCTACATTTTTACCAAATAGTGGAATTTTTATATAAAAAAAATAAGACTTTTCAACAAAACATTACAATTTTTCATGAACAATTTTTTTCTTATCAAAACACACAATTTTCACCAAAAATGAAATAGTTAAATTTTTAACTTAAAACAATTAGTTTTTAACTACAAACAGAATTTTCCAGAAAACCGTTAAATTTTCCATCAAAATGAAGAAATTTCAACCAGAAAAATGAATTTTTAACAAAATTGCTGAATTTTCAACCAAAAACGATAATTTTTTAACAAAAAATAGAATTTTCAACAAAGAATTTAATTCTTTTATCGAATAAGAAGAATTTGTAACAAAATACATGGCTTTCAAGTAAAAAAGATAAATTTTTAACCAATAATTTCAAAAAACGGTTTATTTTTCACCCAATAAGAATAAAATTTTTAACAAAAATGTTTAATTTTCAAGAAAGAAAATTTCTGAATTTTTACCAAATAGTGGAAATTTCGAATAAAAAAATTTGACTTTTCAACATCAAAAAGATTAAGTTTTTACGAAAAAGACAAATTTTTGATAAAATACATGAATTTTAAACGAGATATTTAAAATTTCAACAAAACAGTGGAGTTTTAAACAACCACAAAAATTAACTTTCAAGTATGAATATTAATTTTCTAGTAAAAAAAGAACACAAAATTAAAATGAAATAGACGAATTTTCTACTAAGAAACACAAAATTTTCATCAAAAATGAAATAGTTAAATTTTAAATTAAAAAATTAGTTTTTAACTAGAAAAAGAATTTTCCAGAAAACAGTTAAATTTTCAACAAAAATAAAAAAATTTTAACCAGAAAACTGAATTTTTAACATAGTAGTCTAACTTTCAGCAAGCAGTTGAATTTTCAACTAAAAATGATAATTTTTCAACAAAAAATAGAATAATTAACTTTTCAGTCAAAAAATGGAGAATTTCTAGCAAAATACATGGTCTTTCAAATCAAAATTATAAATTTTTAGCCAAAAATTTCAAAAAACGGTTGATTATTCAACCAAAAAGAATAAGTTTTAACAAAAATGTTTAAATTTCAACAAAGAAAAATTCTAAATTTTTACCAAATAGTGGAATCTTTAACAAAACACTTAAATTTTTCACAAAAAATTGAATTTTTAATCAAGTAGATGAACTTTTTAGGAAAAACACGAATATTTGATTAAATGCATGAATTTTAAACCACATAGTTAAAATTTCAACAAAAAAATGAAACCAAACAAATTACTTCTTAACAAAATTGTAAATTTTCCTATAGAGTAAATAATTTTTTCCCCAAATAGTTGAATTTTCAACAAATAATATTAATTTCCGTCCGCGAAAGAAGAATATTAAACCAATTTCATCGATTTTCAACTAAAAATGTCAATATTTAACCAAAAAATAGGATATTTAAATTTTCAGTTGCAAAAATGAGATTTTAACCAAAAAAAGCGACCAATTTTCAACAAAAATAGTTGAAAAATAATTGGATTACTTATGTAAATTACTCTAAACTACCGGTATTACAACTTAATTATCTAGATTACTAAAAATACTTCTAAAAAGCTGGATTACAAGCGGATTACCCTAGATTACTCCCATTACAAGAGTTGTTTTCCCCTCAATTATTTATGATAAATAGCTTGAAGCAGGGATTATAATTTTTAAATAAATTGGGCTTAATATTAATTACATAATAATATAAAATTACATAAATAAATTTGGATAATAACGCGTGCGAAGTTATTTGTTTAAAAGGCTTAATTAATCTTAGATACCTTCTTCGCCTTCTGCATCGACAGCTAATAAAAATACGAAACTATTAATTTTTTTAATTACGTGATTAATTCCAAGGATTAGTTTGATTTTACATTTTATTTTTATTACCTGGTTCAGGTTCTTTCGCTGAATCAATTTCCTCGGCTACAGACAAAAATGCTCGTAAAAATTATAATTCTACAGTATATTTTCGTTATTTTATTTATTTATATTTGAAATCGATTATTATTTGATTTACCCTCGAATTTACCTTCTTCAGGTCCTTTATCTGGATTTTCCGCAGCAGTGCAAAAATTTTAATATATCAAAAAGGATTTAAATCAATTATTTAATATTAAAATTACCTTCGTTGGATTCTTTATCCGGGTTTTGCTCGGCTGTTGAAAAATTTTATAGTTAAAAATTATTTTTTTGTGTGCCAGGGTGGCGATTCGACTGACGATTTGAAATTCCGGGTCATTTCCCGAGTTTTTCACGGTCAAGTTTTTTAATTTTCCCGGCCAATTAGACAATAAATTTTCATATTTGTCGCAAAACAAAAAAAATTTAGTTTAACTCATGACAAAATAAATTAATTTTTAAATAAAATTATGAATCTTAAACTGAAATATTTAATTGAATTTTAAACAAAAAGATGATTTTTAAATAAAATTATGAATCTTAAACTGAAATATTTAGTTGAGCTTTAAGCAAAAAGATGATTTTTTAAATAAAATTTTGAATATTTAATTGGAATACTTGAATTTTGAACCGAAGAGATGAATTTAAAAAAAATATTAATTTTCTACCAAAAAAAAACAATTTTTCAACAAAATATAATATGCTTTTTTACCGAAATACTTCAATTTCCAATTAAAAAAGAAAAATATTCAAACAGATAGTTTAATTTTGAACTAAAAAAATTATTTTCAACAGAACATGGAATAGTTAAATTTTTAGTTTAAAAAATAATTTTTAACCTAACTGATGAATTTAAAAATAAAACATTAAATATTAACTGAAATAGTTAAATTTTCAACGAAAAAAAAAATAATTTTTACTAAAAAAACATAAATTGTCAGCAAAAATGAAATAATTAAGTTTTAAGTTAAAAAATTAATGTTGAACTAAATAGTTAAATTTTAAATTAAAAAATTAGTTTTTAACTAGAAAAAGAATTTTACAGAAAACAGTTACATTTTTAACCAAAATCAAGAAAGTTCAACCAGAAAACTGAATTTTTAACAAAGTAGTTCAACTTTCAGCAAGTACTCAGCAAGTACAGAAAGATAATTTTTCAACGAAAAATAGAATAATTAAATTTTCACTTAAAAAATTCAGAATTTCTAACAAAATACATAGTTTTTCAAATAAAAATGATATATTTTTAACCAAAAATGTCAAAAAACGGTTGATTTTTCAACTAAAAAGGATAAGTTTTAACAAAAATGTTTAAATTTCAACTAAGAAAAATGCTTAAATTTTACCAAATAGTGGAATTTTTAACAAAACACTTGAACTTTTCACAAACAATTGAATTTTTTATAAAGTAGATGAACTTTTTAGGAAAAACACAAATATTTGTTTAAATTCATGAATTTTAAACCACATAGTTAAAATTTCAAAAAAACAATGAAACCAAACAAATTACTTTTTAACAAAATTGTAAATTTTCCTATAAAGTAAATCTTAACTGAAATAGTTGAATTTTCAAAAAAAAAAATAATTTTTACTAACAAAACATAAATTGTCAGCGAAATATGAAATAATTAAGTTTTAAGTTAAAAAATTAATGTTGAACTAAAGAGATTAATTTTTAGCTAAAACTATAGAATATTTAACTGGAATATTTAAATTTTGAACCAAAGAGATGAATTTTTAAACAAAAAGATTAATTTTTTACCAAATAATGCAATTTTTCAACAAAAAACATGAATTTTCAACGGATTACTTCAATTTCCAATTAAAACAGAAAAATATTCAAACAGATAGTTTAATTTTGAACTAACAAAAAATTATTTTTAACAGAACATGGAATAATTATATTTTTAGTTCAAGAAACTAAATGTTAACCTAAATGATGAATTTGCAAATAAAACATTAAATCTTAAATGAAATACTTTAATTTTCAACAAAAAAAAACTTAACTTTTACTAAGAAAGATAAATTGTCAGCAAAAAATTAAATAATTAAGTCTTACGTGAAAAAATTAATGTTGAACTAAAAAATATGAATTTCCAACTAAAAAAATAAATAAATATGTTTTCAACTAAAAATTGGATAATTAAATTTTTAGTCTAAAAATGAATGTTCAACCAAAGAGATTAATTTTTAGCTCAAACTATGGAACATTTAACTGGAATACTTGAATTTTGAACTAAAGAGATGAATTTTTAAACAAAAAGATTAATTTTCTATCAAAAAATACATTTTTTCAACAAAATATATGCATTTTTAACGAAATAATTCAATTTGCAATTAAAAAAGAAAAATATCTAACCAGCTCGTTTAATTTTAAACTAACAAAAATGATTTTCAACAGAAGATGGAATAGTTAATTTTTTAGTTAAAAAATTTTTTTTAACCTAAATAATGAATTTTCAACGACAAAAATTAATTTTAGTAAAAAACCTAAATTGTCAGCAAATAATGAAATAATTAAGTTTCAAGTTAAGAAAATTAATGTTGAACGAAAAAATATGAATTTGCAACTAAAAAAAAATGTTTTTAACTAAAAATTAAATAATTAAATTTTTAGTAAAAATATGAATGTTCAACCAAAAAGATTAATTTTTAGCTAAAACTATGGAAAAGTTAACTGAAATACTTGAATTTTGAACCGAAGAGGTGATTTTTTAAACAAAAAGATTAATTTTCTACCAAAAAAGTACAAATTTACAACAAAATACATGAATTTTTAACGTAATACATAAATTTCCAATTGATGAAGAAAAATATCCAACCAGATAGTTTAATTTTGAACTAAAAAAAATTATTTTCAACAGAACATGGAATAGTTAATTTTTTAGCTACAAAAAATTTTTTTTAACCTAAATAATGAATTTTCAAGTAAAACATTTAATCATAACTGAAATACTTTTATTTTAAACGAAAAAAAACTTATTTTTCACTAAAAAACATAAATTGTTAGCAAAAAATGAAATAATTAAGTTTTAAGTTAAAAAAATTAATGTTTAACTAAAAAATATAAATTTTCAACTAAAAATTGAATAATTAAATTCTTAGTCAAAAAATGAATGTTCAACCAAAGAGATTAATTTTTAGTTAAATCTATGGAATATTTAACTGGAATACTTGAATTTTGAACCAAAGAGATGGATTTCTAAACAAAAAGAATAATTTTTTACCAAAAATACCATTTTTAAACCAAAAGATTAATTTTTTACAATAAAATGCAATTTTTCAACAAAAAACATGAATTTTCAACGGATTACTTCAATTTCCAATTAAAAAAGAAAAATATTCAACCAGTTAGTTTAATTTTGAACTAAAAAAAAATTATTTTCAACAGAACATGGAATAGTTAAATTTTTAGTTAAAAAAAAATATTTTTAACCTAACTGATGAATTTTCAACTAAAACATTGAATCTTAACTGAAATAGTTGAATTTTTAACGAAAAAAATTTAATTTTTACTAAAAAAACATAAATTGTCAGCAAACAATAAATAATTAAGTTTAAAGTTGAAAAATTAATTTTGAAGCAAAAAATATGAATTTTCAACTAAAAAATAAATAAATATGTTTTCAACTAAAAATTTAATAATTAAATTTTTAGTCAAAAAATAAATGTTCAACCAAAGAGATAAATTTTTAGATAAAACTATGGAATATTTAACTGGAATACTTGAATTTTGAAACAAAGAGATGAATTTTTAAACAATAAGATTAATTTTTAAACAAAAAGCTTGATTTTCTACCAAAAAATTCAATTTTTTAAAAGAACACATGCATTTTTAACGAAATACTTCAATTTCCACTTAAAAAAGAAAAATAGTCAACCAGATAGTTTAATTTTAAACTAAAAAAAAAATGATTTTCAACAGAACATGGAATAGTTAAATTTTTAGTTAAAAAAATAATTTTTAACCAAACTGATGAACTTTCAACTAAAACATTAAATCTTATTGAAATAGTTGAATTTTCAACGAAAAAAAATTAATTTTTACTAAAAAAAACATAAATTGTCAGCAAACATTAAATAATTAAGTTTAAAGTTGAAAAATTAATGTTGAAACAAAAAACATGAATTTTTCACTAAAAAAAAAATAAATATGTTTTCAACTAAAAATTGAATAATTAAATTTTTACTCAAAAAATGAATGTTCAACCAAAGACATTAATTTTTAGATAAAACTATGGAATATTCAATTGGAATAATAGTTTCATTTTTAGTTTTAAAAAAATCAACCAAAAAAGATACAACATTTCAATAAAATAGTTAAGTTTTCATCAAAATAAAAACAAAGTAGTTCAACTTTCAGCCAGTAGTTTAATTTTCAACCAAAAACGAAAGTTTTTTGACGAAAAATAAAATAGTTTAATTTTTAGTTTATAAATGGAGTTTTCAACAAAGAATTTAGTTCTTCGGCTGAATAAGAAGAATTTCTAACAAAATATATGGTTTTTCAAATAAAAAATGTCAGGTTTTAACCAAAAATTTCAACAAAAAAAAAGGTTGATTTCTCAACCAAAAAGAATAATGTTTAACGAAACACTTGAACTTTTTACAAACAATCGAACATTTTATAAAGTAGATGAACTTATTACGAAAAAAACGAATATTTTATGAAGTACATTAATTTTAAAACACAAAACAATGAAGTTTTAAACTGAAACACAAATTATTTTCTACTAAACAAAAAAAAAAAAACGCGAAATTTCATCGAAATAGATTTTTTAGCTAAGAAACACCCTCTTTCATCCAAAATGTAATAGTTAAGTTTTAAGTTAAATAAAATTTTAACAAAAAAATTAAAAAACGGTTGATTTTTCAACCAAAAAGAATAATTTTTAACGAACATGTTTAATTTTCAACAAAGAAAATTTCTAAACAAAAGATTTAAATTTTTCATAAACAATTTGTTTTTTCTTTACCAAAAGATTACATTTTTACGAAAAAGACAAATTTTTGATAAAACACATGAATTTTAAACCAGATAAATGAACTTTCAAGTAAGAATATTAATTTTCTACTAAAAAAACACCAAATTTCAATGAAATAGACGAATTTTCTACTAAGAAACACAACATTTTACCCAAAAATGTAATAATTAAATTTTAAGTTAAAAAATTAGCTTTTAACCAGAAAAATAATTCTCCGGAAAATAGTTAAATTTTCAACTAAAATCAAGAAATTTCAACCAGAAAAATGAATTTTTAACAAAGTAGTTCAACTTTTAGGAAGTAATTGAATATTCAACCAAAAACAATAACTTTTTAACGAAAAATAGAATTTTCAACAAAGAATTTAGTTCTTCGACCGAATAAGAAGAATTTTTAACAAAATACATGGTTTTTCAAATAAAAAAGATCAATTTTTAACTATTAATTTCAAAAAAGGTGAACTTTTCAACAAAGAAATTTTCTAAATATTCACGAAATAGTGGAATTTTCAAATAAAAAAATGTGAGTTTTCAACAAAACATTTAAATTTTTCATAAACAATTTCTTGACAAATTTTTGATAAAATACTTGATTTTAAACCAGATACTTGAATTAAAAAAAAACAACAATGGAGTTTTAAACAACGACAAAAATGAACTTTCAAGTGAGAATATTAATTCTCTACTAAAAAAAAAACGAAATTTCAATGAAATAGTTACATTTTTAATTTAAAAAATCATTTTTTGACTAGAAAAAGAATTTTTACAGAAAACAGTTTAATTTTTAACAAAAATCAATAAATTTCAACCAGAAAAATTAATTTTTAACAAAGTAGTTCAACTTTCAGCAATTACATGAATTTTCAACTAAAAACGATAACTTTTTATCGAAAAATAGAATTTTCAACAAACAATTTTGTTCTTCGACCGAACAAGAAGAATTTCTAATAAAAGACATGGTTTTTCAAATAAAAAGATCAATTTTTAACTACAATTTTCAAAAAAAGGTGAAGTTTTCAACCAAAACGAATAATTTTTAACAAAAATGTTTAATTTTCAACAAAGAATTTTTCTAAATATTCACGAAATAGTGGAACTTTCAAATAAAAAAATGTGAGTTTTCAACAAAACATTTAAATTTTTCATAAACAATTTCTTGACAAATTTTTGATAGAATACTTGATTTTAAACCAGATACTTGAATTAAAAAAAAACAACAATGGAGTTTTAAACAACGACAAAAACGAACTTTCAAGTAAGAATATTAATTCTATACTAAAAAAAAACGAAATTTCAATGAAATAGACGATTTTTCTACTAAGAAACACAAAATTTTCACCAAAAATTAAATAGTTAAATTTTTAATTTAAAAAAATCATTTTTTGACTAGAAAAAGAATTTTTCCAAAAAACAGTTTAACTTTCAACCAAAATCAATAAATTTCAATTAGAAAAATTAATTTTTAACAAAGTAGTTCAACTTTCAGCAATTACATGAATTTTCAACTAAAAACGATAACTTTTTAACGAAAAATAGAATTTTCAACAAAGAATTTAGTTCTTCGATCGAATAAGAAGAATTTCTAACAAACTACACGGGTTTTAAATAAAAAAGATGAATTTTTAACCAAAAATGTTTTATTTTAAACTAAGAAAAATTCTAAAATTTTACCAAATAGTGAAATTTAAAAAAAAACACTTGAATTTTTCACAAACAATTGAATTTTTTATCAAGTAGATGATTTTTTATAAAAAACACAAATATTTGATAAAATACATGAATTTATAAATAAGAATATTAATTTTCTACTAAAAAAAACGCGAAATTTCATCGAAATAGATTTTTTAGCTAAGAAACACAAAAAATATATTTTTAATTATAAACATTAATTTTATGCGAAAAATACGAATTTAAAAAAAAGTGAATACATTTTCAAACAATCAGTTTAATTTTGAAATAAAAAATATAATAAAATAACAAAAAAATTACTTGTTAACGAAAGAGTCTAACTTTTAACTAGGAATAGTTGAATTTTTAACTTAAAAAAAATAAATTCGTAACGAACAGTGTGATAACATTTTATATTACAAATCAGAAAAACTCTGAAAATCACTAGAAGTACTTTCTTTTTATTTAATTTAGAAGGAAAAAATTGAAACTGTGACTAATTCTGAATTGAAACATGGTTTTTTAAAGTCCTTTCTTCTAAATCTGAACTATAATTATTTAAACAAACTCCCATTCCATGGCAAAAATTTCCTGTTAAAAAAAAATTGAGGAGTAAGTGAATAAAACGCGATAAATCCTTTTTTTTTTTGAAAAAATTGAGAAGAATATTGATTTTGTATGTTTGAAATATTCTGTTTGTTTTTTTCATTTTCTTAAAATATATGTTTAAAATATAAAATATAATTTAATTCGATGATCAAACTTAGGTCAGTGAAAATTCTCAAAGAGAAAAAAATTGCAAAAGCTTTTTCTCTGATAGAAAAAATGTTTTTCGCTCATAAAATATAGATAAATTATAATTTAATTAAAGTAAACTGAGATAATCTGAAAAATCTACGATCCGTAAATCATAAATAAACAAATATCTTTTATACTCTTATCACTTACAAATGATATTTTATGTTTATAAACTTATACACTTATAGTATTTCAAAATTGACAAAAATGATTAAAATAATGAAAACTTGAATTTTTCTCCGATCAGAAGTAAATTCCCGGCTTTTAAATTAAATTTCCGGGCATTCCCGGTCAAGTAGCCACCCTGGTGTCATTAAATCTATTATTTCTTTATTTTAAATACCTTCTTCCGGTTCTTTCTCTGGATTATTTTCTTCAGCTAAGAAAAAAGTTTACTTTTAATAAATATTATTTTAACAACGGTACAGCGTACTAAAATAATTTTTCAATTAATAATTCTTATTCATTTAATTTAGTTACCTTCTTCAGGCTCATTTTCCGTAACGTTTTCTCCGGCTAAAAATATTAAATCTATCTCAAATGAATTTAAGATTATTTATCTTGTCATAGATTATAAACCAAATTTAATATATTTATTATATAATTTTACGGATTACTTTCAATATTATCTATTAACAAATTACCTATAAAAACAACCGTGTATAAAAATATTTTGCAAAGTTTACCTTGATTTTCGTTACTCTCGTCGGAATTTTGATCACGCTCAATGTTTGGTTTCTCTAATATAAATTATTATAATTAATATAATTCGAAATCAAAATAGCCTAAGTTCTAGTAAAATAACATAGAAAATATTCACCTGCATCAGCATCATTGTCAAGAGACGCCAAATTGTCAACTGTATAAATAAAATAAGAAATTACAATCCAGAAATTGTACTCTGATGATACATACTCTCTAGAGTGTCACTTATTTAACTATTGTTAATTTATTTATGGCAATGAAGTGCAAAATGAGATGGTGAACGATTCGTGTAAATATAAGACCTAAAGAAAATTATAAACTAAAAATTCAAATTATTAACTATTATTATTAATTTTCAACGTAAAATATAAAATAACAAAATCGTGGATTTTATGATGTATCTACTATCTAAATCTTAAAAGTAAAAAGATTTCACAAGCAAAAATTGTCCCAAAACGGGGGCAATATTGTGATTTTTCAACCAAAAATTTGAATCAAAAATAAAAATAATTTTCAACCCATTAGATAAATTTTGAAGCTAGAAAAACGAATTTTTTAGAAGACAGATGAACTTCTAACTAGAAAAGCGAAATTTTCAAGAAAAAAGTTCATTTTTAATTAAATACATAAAGTTCAAAACAAAATCGAATAAATTATCAATGATAAAAATATTTTTTAATATTTCAACCAAAAAATATTTGAATTCTATATCAATAAAAGTCGAATTAAAAAAAAAGTTGTCAACAATTAAAACAGTTGAATTTGCAGTTAAAGAAATGAATAATTCATCAAAACAAAAAGAATTTTCAACGACATAGTTCATTTTTTAACCAAAGAAATCAATCTTCAACTGAAAAAATGAATTATTAACAAAAAAAATTATCGACCCAGTAGTGAAATTTTTAACCAAAAAAGATAAATTTTTCGAACAGGAAGATTAATTTTTACCACAAAAGACGAATTTTAAACAAAATTATTGAATTTTAAACAATAAATATAAATTCTCAAAAAAACACTATACTAGTTAATATTTCAACCAAAGAAGATTTTATTATAAATAAAAAAAACTCAGTAAAATTCAACAAAAACGACAAAGTTTCAGCAAAATAGTTGAATTTTTAATAAAAAAAGATTTGCTGCCACTACAATTGTGATTTTAAGCTAAAAAGTAGAATTTTTGGAAAACTGTTGATCTTGAAACTCGAAAGAATTAATTTTCAACAGAAAAGTTGATATTTAACTGAGAAAAGTAAACTTTTCAAAAGACAGTTAAATTTTAAATAAATTAGTTCACTTTTTACTCAAAAAGATGAAATTTGAACAAGAAAATCTGATTTTTTTTATCTAAAAAATATGAATATTCAACAAAATATTTAAATTTTCAACAAAATAGTTTAATTTTTTAACAAAAAATTCAATTATTAAGCCAAAAAGCTCTTTAACCAAATGGTCAAATTTCCGAACGAAAAAGATTAAACTTTAATTAATAACAAAGAAAGATGACTATTTCACAAAAAAAATAATTAATTTTCAACAACTCAAACAGTTGAATTTCCAGTTAAAGAAATTTATTTTTCATAAAAAAAAACTAATTTTGAACGAAATAGTTCATTTTTTAACTAAAGAAATAAATCTTCAACTGAAAAAATTAATTATTAACAAAAAACTTATGGATCCAGTAGTGAAATTTTTAACTATAAAAGATAAATTTTCAAACAGTAAGCTTAATTTTTACCACAAAAGACTAATTTTAAATAAAATAATTGAATTTTGAACAGAACATATAAATTCTCAACAAACAAAACTGTAATAGTTAATATTTCAACCAAAGAAGAATTTATTATAAATTTAAAAAAAACAGTAGAATTCAACAAAAACGACAAAGTTTTAGCAAAGTTTTAAGATAAAAAGTAGAATTTTTAGAAAGTCGTTGACCTTGAAACTCGAAAGAATTATTTTTCAATAGAAAAGTTGATATTTAACTGAGAAACGTAAACTTTTTAGAAGATAGTTTAATTTTCAATAAATTCGTTCATTTTTAACTAAAAAATATGAATTTTGAACAAGAAAATCTGATTTTTTTATCTAAAAAAGATGAATATTCAACCAAACAACTGAATTTTCGATCAAAAAAGATTTTTTTTTAAATAGAAAATAAAGTTTTTTTAAAACGAAATATCTAAATTTGCAACCAAATTAATTAATTAATTTTTAACCAAATAATTAATTTATCAAGCCAATAAATTATTAACAAAAAAATTATCGACCCAGTAGTGAAATTTTTAACCAAAAAAGGTAAATTTTCGAACAGAAAG
>JAAAKG020024289.1:0-20078 GCA_010014905.2 Druon quercuslanigerum | reverse complement strand
GAAATAAAAACACAAACCAAAAATGCTTTAAACTTTGGGGCCCCCTCCAAAAGCGGGGCCAAGGGATGAACACACTCGTGCCTCCCCCCCCCACCCCCTCATAATCCAGCACTGGGTAAGTTGATTTGACTTTTAACGTTCACCATATGCTTTACGATGAGCCCTAAAAGACCAAACAAGTTACCAATTTCTCGCCTGAAGCAACATTTTTAACCAGTTTGCGGCCGGTTTACCCAACCGGATCCCGGCCGGTATTGCGGGCCGGGATCCGACCAGTTTACCGTGACGTTTTTATCTAGATCCCAGCCGGAATCCCCGACCAGCGCCCGACATAAACCGGGGCTATCGCCGAGACCCGACCGGATCCTTGATTGGATTCCTACACGGATAGGCCAATCAAAATAAAAGTTCAATAAATATATTTTTTGACGGACTTTTATAGAAACTTTATGATTATATATTACATAGATAGATAAACGTTTATTTTTTTTCCTGCTGGCCTTACAAAATTGACTTGCTTGCACTTCCACCTCGCACGCATCTTCCTACTTTCATATATTTTAGGAAAATATTGTTTTTACTAAAAAGAATATTGCATTTTTTCAAACTTTTTTGTACAAATTTAAGTTCTTGCAATATGAGAAGATTTTCTTTAGACTTTAAATCATAAGCAGTTGTGAAACTGAGGAAAAAATAGCTTTTAAATGAACCCTAGGAAAAAGAATTTATATCTACAGCATTTTTTTTATACAGTAAACCCGGATATAATGCACCCGGAGTTAGTTCTTCCGAGAAATGACGGCGCGCAGCTGGGATGGGCGAGAGGAGATGCGAGAGAATGTGCGGCCTGCACTCAGGCGTGACAAGACAGAGAAAGTTACAGGAGAGATACGGAACAAGAGAGACGGTAATTGTTATGTGCCAAATATAGGTCCACCGTTAACCCAGAAAGCGGCACTAACTCCGGGGTTCAGGGTTTCTCCTTAAAAAATATACTAATAGGCTTCATCCTGGGCTCATTTTACACAGAATTTTGAAAGCATTTAAACCCTTTAAAGAGAAAAAATGTTAGCTCTGGCATAATTTAAATGAATAGAACTTAATCATAAAAAAAGAGGTGGTCTTAAAGTTTTGCAGGGTAGTGTATGTCAGGAATTTGTAGTAAAATCTTACTGATTTTTAGTTAATATTCACCAATTGAAATTTCAGGTGTTCAATTTTTGTATGTAAACAAATTTGTGTGTCTTTTTGTCTTTTTGTGGGCTTTTTCGTAGGGCTAATATTATAAGTTCCTTAGGGATTTCTTTGGTTATCGAGTTTGTTCGGGACGGAAGTGAAGTTGTTCAGTATCTTGTACGCGGCAATAAGTAATGGCGGGTTTTTTAAATTTCTGCGCAAACATTAAAAACAATTACCTACAGCTAACTTCACTACGTTGAGTGCTCATGGAAAACAATGAACCAAATGCATGGCATTTAGTGAACTTTGTCATTATGGTCCAGTTTTGTTAGTGAAATAATAAAATGACAAAAATTATTATTTATTACGAAGATATTGCAAAAATCAAGTTTCGTCTCATCCATTTGGTGTCGTTGTTTTCCCCTTAGCCCCCGACTCACTCATGCAGCTCACCACACTTTCAACCATTCATATAAGCTGTCGCCAGTTGAAGTAAACATATGGAAACATTGGGCTCTAATTAATATCTTTTTTGTTCATTCGTTTACAGCTAGTAATTTGTTGCTTTTACTCGATACTTTACATGATTAAATACTGACTGACAATCCCAGTTTCTGAACCTTTAAGTCTTGAATCGTACATTAAAGCTATAAACTAGTGCTCACCTGAATTCCTGCGATCTGAGATTATTATTATTAATTCCGAATATTCTCATGTATTTTCATATTTTTATGTTTGGCTTTTCCCGCAACTTTCTATTATCATCTAGTGACGAACGAGCAAGTTTACAGTTGTTCGTAACACACGACGATGGTGCATCTCATTCAAATCCTACCTATAAAAATATCAAGTTATATGAATTGATGTAACAGCATCGGCTATTCTATTGTAACAGCATCAGCTATTCTCCACCACTTCTTCGTCTAGGACGTCAGTGTGCTTCCTACCTCTTAGCTATAAAGATCAATAATCAATAAAGAAGTCCTGTCTCACAAATCAGACACTTATGCAAAGAAAAGGTCTATCATTCTCCAGACCATTCTACGAGAAATATGAAGAGTTTCAGCAATTAGCCTCGGTAAATCTAATAAAGAAATCGGAAGTCCCAGCAGAAAAGACACCATGTGGAGAGATATACATAATTTAAATCAAGCAGTAAAAACACCATATTTAGGAAAACTGCATATCTACCATATAATTGATGACGATTTCTCCTTACCAGAGGAAGGTATCATCGGCCTGCCTTTTTTTTAACGCGTTTTATAGATACCATGTAACTAAGGACTTCCTTTACGTAGATAAGAAAAATTTACCCCTTTATGAGCACGGTACATTAATACCTGATAATTCAGCACAAACAACCGGATAAAAGTAATTGACAAATATGAAGACATTTGCAAAATAGAAAATCAAGAGTTTTTTGTACCCCTGTACAATTATGACAAAGACCCGTTGATAATACCACAAAAAATCGAGTACGAAGCAATATAGCAAATTAACGAAACGAATAGAATGAGGGCTACCTCAGAGGAAAAAGAACATGTAAGGAGGATTCAAGATTTATTAACTAAGACTAGATTGAAGCACGTAGAAAAAGCGGAAGGTTCTAAACTATGGAAAATAATAGCGGAGTACAGTGATATTTACAACCTCGAAGGAGACCAGTTTCCATGTACTGATCTAGTGAAACATGAAATCGCTTTAAAAACCGGAAAAAAGTAAATTTAAAATCTTATCGTCCTCCTGAATGCTATAAAGAGGAAATTAAAACTCAAATGCATGAATTGAAGTAAAAAGTGTATTAAGAGACTCAAAATCACCGTTCAATTCGCCGATTTGGGTTGTCCGATAAAAGGAAGACGCGTCTGCTAAGAAGAAATGGCGAATAGTAATCGATTTTCGCAATGTAAACAAAGACGCAGAGCAAGATGCTTATCTACTGCCCATCATTGAAGACATTTTGAATCAATTAGGTAATGCCAAATTCTTTTCAGCCTTCGACTTCAGCTGTGATTTTCACCATATCCCAATGAGTGAGATCTCAAAAAAGTATACGGCTTTTTCAACACCAGATGGACATTTTGAATTTAATAGAATGCCCTTTAGACTCAAAAATGCTGCCACTACTTTCCAAAGGCTGATGGACAATGCCTTGAGAGGATTGAAAGGAAAAAAATGTTTTGCTTGCCTCGACGACATTGTCGTATTTGGCTCAACTTTAAAAAAACACATCGAGATTTGACAGATTGAGAGAAACGGGTTTAAAACTTCAGCCTGACAAGTGCGAGTATTTACGTCCGGAACTCGAATATTTAGGACATTTGGTAATTGAGGACGGCATAAAACCTAACCCCGCAAAAATACAAGTAGTGCGAGATTGTATACCACCAGAAAATGTCATAAAATGTCACATCAACAAATTATCAAGAATTTTTTGACCACATGAAAGAACTCTAATGCTCAGCACCGGTTTTGAGAATTCCAAACTACAAGGAGAAATTCACTTTAACAACAGACGCATCTAATCACGGATTAGGTGTAGTATTATCCCAAAACGGTCACCCCTGTTGTTACATATCAAGGACGTTAAACAAAGCCGAGATTCCTAATAATGAAATGGAGAAGGCACTATTAGCAATAGTTTGGGCATGCAAAAGGTTAAGGCAGTACCTTCTTGGAAGAAATTTTACAATCCAAACGGACCATAAGGCATTAATATAGCTATACAATGTGAAAGACTCGAGAATTGCCATACCGCAGGGAATCTATGAACCCGGAGATTTCGTCAAACTTATTAACAACCATCAAGATAAAAAACTCTCTCCTTCATGGAAAGGACCATCAGTAATAGTAGAGAAACAAGAAACCAACAATTGCACTGTACTTTTTAACGAGAAGCGAAGTGGAATTCACGAATATCAACTTATGCCTTATGACCAATAATTTCAGACTACGAATACTTACTAATGGGACAAGGACACGCACCATACGTGCCAAATGACAGAATATCTTTAGATAATTGTAAACACTACTGCGAAATTAAAATTTTCAAACGAATGTAACCCAATTACTTGATATGAGAAACGCATAGTTGTGAAAATAGCATATTAAGAACGAATGTGAAAAGTATCAGTGACGAATGTAAATATTCCCCCTTTTAAATCATTAACATGGCTTGTATACAACTAACGTAAGAATATATGTTGATCCCCCATGAGCCAATTTATGTTGATGTGCTTTGTGAATCGGGACAAAATAAAAGTAAAATTCAGGGTCCAAAAAAATGGTAAGCACAGACAAATATCTACTGAATGGATTAAATATTGTATTGAAATTAAGTCCAACAAATAAAAGTCAAAGGAATTGTCAAAAGGAAAGAAAGAAAAAAAAAGAAAAAAAGAAATTGGCAAAGAAATTAACTATAGTAAGCACTTATCGCTACCATACACTGATGATTAACTAGATTTTATAAAAGATAAGGTAATACTGCTATCTCAGGAAATTAGGTCCTTTGTTTGAAAAAATCTAAAGCAATCGGTCGATGACATCAAGAACGCAATAGAAACAGTCAGTAGGGACAGACGAACACGTACCTAGAATTAACATGCGACTAACTGGGTACACTACCTAGGCTACCTTGCTATTGCGATAGTCATACCATTCATAGGATACAAATGCAACGTGCTAGCGCTTCTCTATAAATCTATACCGAGAAAAATTTGTTTCTTCTTTGTCAAAACTGAAGTCACCGTATCTCTAACAATACATTATACGGCTGCTCCTATATTAAATGATAGGCGTATGGATTGTAGAATCAAAACTACTTCTGTTAAAATAAGACCTATAAGAATGGTTTAGAGACTAAACCTTATCTAAAAAGGGGATTGTAACTTATTGTCACTTAGCGTGACAAGATTGTTTGACGCATCCCTTGTGTAGGGGGTCAGTCTGCTTCCTACCTCTTAGCAGTAAAGATCAATAATCAATCAAGAAGTCCTGTCTCATACTTCAAACACTTATTCAAAGAAAAGGTCTATTATTCTCCAGACCATTACATTGAAAATAATTAAATATTATTTAAAAAATTGAAGTGAAAATTATAATGGATCACATAGTCGTAGACTAAACATAGTGATTGTGTGGCTAACCAGGGGTCCAATATCTTCAGGGGAGGTAAACCAGAGTCAGTTTTGCTCTGATTGTCATCCTATATATATATGTTTTTTGGACATTTTTCCCTTATTTGCACTATCAAAATTCTATAAAATATAATCTTTTATTTTGAAAAGATCTGGATTTATTTATCCTTAAAGATCATAAGTAGGATTAGCTCCACACGCGTTTTATAATTTTGTGTAAAGTATGTGAAATCTGAAAAAACGGCAATGGTGAGAGTTGATCCATCTAGACATCGATCACGATCTAGCCGATCGCGCTCGCCAAGGGATTCGTATTTTAAGCAGTATAGATGCAGACGAAGAGACCATCGCTCTCGAAAAAGAGGACGGTGTAGATCTAGGAGCACCGACATCGATATTGCACGACTTGAGGTTTTGACTAGAATTATCAGTTGTTTCTTGAATGAAAGTTTTGAGTATAATTGGAATTATATAACGTAAAATTGTATTTTTTTTGCTTGTAAGTTAAGAGGAAATCCTAATATTTGGAATAACTAATTTTTAAGTTATTAGCTTCGGAGATATTTGGATTTTTACATTCTCATCAGAGAAGGTATTAGATTTGTGTAAAATTCCCCCCCCCTCCTCCTCCTCAGTTTTTGTCAAATGCCCACGATTTGAGACCCCCTGAATCCGAAAAACATATTTTTACGACTGTGTCTGTCTGTATGTATGTCTGTGTGTCTGTCTGTCTGTTTCCACGATAACTTAAAAAAAATTAATCTATTAGATTGGCCTTTGGTACACTCTTTTATTGTCCTAAACTAAAGATCAAGTTTGCTGGTCAGCCATTTTGGATAAAAATTCAAAAAGTGAGCACATTTTGAAAATTTTTAAGACCACTTTGTATCAAAATTCAAAAATTCTCTATATGGATATTGATTCAAAAAGTCAAACAATTTATCCTTATGCCTTTTTTCACAAAAATAAAAATTACCAGAGTTATAGCATTTACGAAATTTCAGAAAACACATGAAAAGGAACGTTTTAAACCAAATAACGCACAATATAAAAACAAGGCAAGAGATTAAAAAAGTTGATTTTTGAATGCCCTGCAAGATTATAATAACAACTGTTTGACTTTTCTTGAAAAAAAAAGAAAATTTAAATTGTGACAGCATAAAAAATAATATAAAATCCAGAAATTACGTTTTTTCAATAACAAAAGTTTTTTTAAAATGCGCGTTGCTTTAAACGAGACAAATAAACTACGTCTGTTATATTACCAATTTATTTTAGGAATTGTAATAATATACATTTATAGAAATTACATACAGCTTGAGGGACAGATTTGAGCGCGAATCACGAGATACGTGATGAGAATGTGTTCGTTAAAGCCGAAGGAGCTTTAACAAATTAGAATTCACAATCACCAAATTACATTTGTCAATGCTTTGACCTTTAATTTTAAAAGCCTTGCGCGCAAATATGCGGTAAATGGAAATACCGAGCGCGTAGCGTGAGGTAAGTATATTATTGAGCGCGAAGCACGAGATACATATACTATCGAGCGCGAAGCGTGAGAACCTAAACCCGTGCGTCCTAGGCGCGCTCAAATTTACGAGTGAAGCGAGTCGCGCGTAGCGCGAGATGAAAATGTGCCCGTGCGGCGGTCAGATTTTTTAATTAATATTAGACAATTCCCGAAAAAAATGTCTGGGATATTGCTGGTAGATGTTCTTTCAAGTAACAAGTCTATGTTTCAAGGTAACTGGCCTAAAAGAACTCACTTGATGGTAATCTTTGAGTATACTGCTTTGCAAAGTTTAGAAAAAAATTATAAATTAAAATTGGAATTTCTAGAAAAAACATAGTGAATTTTCACTGCACCTAAAATTATAAACGATTTGGCATAATCGGTTCTGTAAGTAGTAAATTTAAAATAAGAATAGGATTCTGATCTTACAACATTGCATGGTAAAATGTTTTAGTCCCCATTTTTTATTATTAAATTTAAAAAATTTACTTCATGAATTGATCAAGACAATTTTATAATATATCTACTACGAGTATATGTTATTTTCTTATCGATAATGAGAAATATATTTATTATTAGTAGAACAATTCTCAATTAAATTAGAGAACTGCAAACTGAACTAGAAGGTTTATTTTGAATTCTCAATTAAATTAGAGAACTACAAACCAAACTAGAATTTATATTTCTAACGTGGAATTTGCTTTTGGCTAGTTTATCTGTCTGAGAACAAATTCACCTATATGTCATGTTTCAAGCATGGCTGATGTAAGAGGAAACGTTTGAAATGTTTTAATTTTAAATAATTTTAAAGGACATGAATCCTAAAATTAAATACATGTAAAGTGACTCACAAATTAGTTCAAGATTTTGAGCATCTGCAATTATTCTGCAGAATTTCTAGTTTAAAATATCTGTAGATTATAATATGATAAAAACTACACTCTTTATTTATGAAAGTAAATGAAAAAAAATTAAAAGTGGATGTGTTACAGGAATGTCAAAGAATCTTCTATCCTCCTCAACTTTCTACTTCTATAAGCAGAGGCCCGCTGCGACTGCTACCTTGTATAGAGGAGTCAGTCTGTTTGGTACCCCTGACCGGCAAAGGTTTGTTATAATAAAGAAGTCCTGCAGTATAGTGCAGGCACAATACAAAGTATTTACAAGTGATTTTTTTGACCCGTTACATATGAAAATGACTTTCAGTTAAAATTTCCTGAAATATAAGTTACATTTGTCATTTTTAAAGTGCTTGCAATTCGCTGTAATGGTGGCAAGAAATCGACAGTTCTAGTGAAATCATTTTAATTTGAACTTGGTGAATTGTATTCAATATCAAATGATTAATCTGCAATTTGAAAAAGTTGTCAGGGAATCGAGTTAAATCTTAATAAAAAAAATTATTCCATTCCATTCGTAAATGCACCCAATTTTATTGGGAGCCTATTGCAATAAGGGTACAATAACTTTTCTCGAGCCAAACCGAAATCCCCTGGAGGCTTTCAAAAATTTCGGATTTAATTTTTGCAGGGTATACTTGGGCCTGAAATTGTATTGTGCATCTTTTTTATCTAGACAAAAAGTTGTAGCTTTTTTTATTTTTCAAATTAAAGTCAAAAAATCGATTTGAATTCGGTTTTCACTTTAACTTGTGTTCTGTTTGTTAGTTTAGAAATTTTTTGAAATTTAAAAAAAAAAATTACAGGGTATGCGCACTAATATGTCCATTGATTAGCAGACTACCAGGAATTAAAGACCTATGTTTCAAAAAATGTTAACAATTCTTTTTCGATGCTCGGTATGAATCTTACTTTTCTGACTTCCAGCGTTTTGTTTATCGAGGGAATTTTTAGCAAACAAAGACATCTCTCAACAAAAATTTGGTGAAAAATTCGATTAAGTTTTTAGGGAAGTTTCAGATTAAAATATTTAATAAATTAGGTGTAGTTATGATTTTAATTAATGTCAGCGCTGGGGTTTTCGAGTGTACTTTGGACTCTGGAGCTTACCGCCGCGCCACATTCTTTCGCTAGTGAGTTGTTGCTTATAATACTGTAACAAGGGCGAGAGTAATGATTTAACTTTGTTACTTTTTAGTCTTGAAGGTATTGTTTATATTCTTAGAGAATTTTCAAGATGGACCTTATGCTATACGTTCCATAGACTAGCCCTACAATATGCAGTGAAGAGGGTTTAAGGGATAGCGATAAACTAAATCTAAATATCCACATTCGTCCGTAATAGATTTCCCAAATTCGTATAAGTTCCTTACACCCCTCCCTTTAGACCGATTTTAGTCGCGAAAATTCAACTCTCAATTTTCAATTCGTAGTGATGTCGTTGCAGGTATTACTTCCATTAAAACCTAATGGTGCTCGGCGCCAGGTTTCAATTTTTTACGAGTTTTTGACAGATGACAGGATCTAGCAGGAGTGCGTAACCTAAATTAGCCTCTGAATGAACAATTATAATTTATTTAGGATAATGGCAAATAAGGTACATATATTGTATAGGATTTATTCTTTTGTAGATCTTTCTAAATCATTTTATTCTCTAGCAAATCTTAACCTTTTAATAAATTTGGATAACTACTACTTAATTAAACTGTGTTATATTACAGTTGTTAATAATTTCTTTAGTTAGGCATTTTCCGCAATCTTGTTTTAAGTGATAAAAGACTTCACACTATTTTATTTGTAACTTATTTCTACTGATTCATATTGAGAGATATTGTCCTTTATAATGGTGGTTACTCAGGTTATGATCTCTTGTTAGATCTGTAAACAGCTTATAAATATTTGAAAACTGGCGCCGAAAACTTTTAGGAACAAATGTACGAAAAGTCACTAGATGTCCGGTGAAATAACTTTACTGATATAACTGGTATAACTTTATATCCAGAACCCTAAATGTAAATGTTAGTATCTACTTCCATCAAAGTTTTAAAGTGTTAACAGAGATGATGTGCTACAAGCTTTCCGGGTTGGTGTCAAACATTTAATGCGCGCCTATTAATATTTTAGGTTTAATGATCTAGGAATAAATTGTGCCACGTTTACTATAAACAAATTTCTGGTGTTGCTATTCAGATTACCTCTATTCAGATATGCGGTCTCAGCTTCGGCTTGCAACTTTCGTTCCAAAGTTTTGTAGTCGGTCGATGAAGAGTGCAGTTATAAGTGTAGAACTTTGGTGTGATTTCGCATTACATAATTCCACCAGAAACAGAAGAAGTTCAGCAACTGAGAAGACGATTAAATTGGACATACCATATGAACAGAGATATTATGCGCCTTTATTTTTTGGCAGAGAAAAGTGGGTAAAGGGTAAGGAGACAACACCATCGACTCTTCTTACTTAAGTGACCAGAGCTAGCCACAAGAATAAATAAGCAGAATCTAGCAGACCGAAAACGCTTAATATCTGTAAGCAGATTGCTTTCGGCTGTCGAAATAGCTGCTTTCAAAATAGAACACCTCAACAACTAGGTTTCACCTACGCATTTGAACGCAACACAATCTGCGTTAGAGGTGCAAACTCTCCTATACTGTACAGCTGTGGCAACCGTTAGAACGTTGAGCGCAGAACTAGGCCTACAAATGCAGTCAATGTCACCCTCGGTATTCGTATATTCCCACAGATTTTTTTAAACTAAAGGTCAAACCATCGACAACAGTGATTTGGTGATAGTGATTTTTCTTTTGTTAAAGCTCCTTCGACTTTAACGAACAAATTCTCATCACGTATCTCGTGCTTCGCACTCGAATTTGTCCCTCAAATTGTATATAATTTCCATAAATGAATATTTTTACAATTAATAACACGCATTCATATTAAAACAGACGTAGTGTTATTGAGTCGTTTAAAAAATGCGCATTGTTTTAAAAAAAAATTGCTATTAAAGAGTTTATGAATTAATTTTATTTTTACGATTTAAACGTTACACATACGGTCTACACATCAGCATCACCTTTTTCTAATTTATAAATTATATCTCTAGCCTCAGTCACCCACGAAAATTCGATTGGTTAGTGTTTTATGCGAGAGGAAAAAGAAATTAAAAAACAAAAGTTGTAATTGAGAATGTGCTCACGCAGCGGGTAGATTTTTTATTACTTTTAATTATGTTTTTCACGATTAAAACAAAAAATACGCATCCTGTCTAAAAGTTATTTATAATAAATTTTTAGATCTTTTTAAAATACACAATTTTCGTCTACACACCTTTTCACCTATTTTGCACAGTTTGACCGTAAAATTAAAGTTTTGATTTTCTATTATTTTTTTATGCTGTCAAAATTTGAGTTTTCGATTTTCTAAAAAAACTCAAAAAGTCGTTATAATAATCTTGTAGGGCGTGTCAAAAAAAAACATTGTTCTTTTTTTGACTTTTTTTCATATCGTGCATTGTTGGGCTGAAAATGTTAATTTTCGTTTCTTTTTTTGATTTTGAAAATGTTATAACTCTGGTAATTTTGTTTTTATCAACAAAAAAAATCATTAGGAGAAATTGTTTGTCTTTGTGAGTACTATAACAAATTGTACAGAGAATTTTTAAATCTTGAAAAAATTGGTCCCAACAATTTTCAAAATGTACTCACTTTTTTAATTTGTATCAAAAATGGCTGGCTAATGAAATTGACCTTTATTTTAAGACACTAAAAGAGTATATTAATGCCAATCAAATCTGTTCATTTCTTCGAAAGTAGCGTGCTAACAAACGAAAAATCTACAGGCACACAGACACACAGACGCACGGACAGACAAATTCGTAAAAAATTCTTTTTCGGATTCAGGGGGTCTCTAAACGTGGGCATTTGACAAAAACTGGGAGGGTCAACTTTTACACAAATCTAATACATTCTCTGGATGAGAATGTAAAAAGGCACTAGAACCAGAAAACTCATAACCTATGTTACTCAATCATCCACCCTCGCTACATCGATACATTATTACCATCAATATTGCGTGAGATTATAGACTCCCAACGGCAGACACTTGATGTTCTGACTGCCAGATTGCGTCGGTACAAGAAAAGTAGTGTACGAAGGCAAATAAATCGAACCTTTGAGACAGATGGAACAAGGTTCTAACGTTAACTGAGTGTAAACAAAATGACCAGCAGGACACCGAGGTCCCTCAATTGGGATACATGACTACTGGTCGGGTATTTGGGGCAAAATGAACAGATGGAATTTGAACACTGCGTGGTTTCAACGGTGGCAAGCAAAGGCAAGCAATATTCCTCAAATGGAGCTGTCGAACATCGCAGCTTTAGACATTTTTAGCGGTCTTGAAACGGGCAAGTAACTGGAAAGCTCCAGGTCCGGACATGATGCACAACTTCTGGTGCAAGTACCTGACTAGTGTGCATCACGCGTTCACAAGGTGTTTTCAGAAGATCATCGAATACCCCGATCTGATGACAGGCTTTGTGCTCCATAGTACTACGTATATGCAGCCTAAAAAACAGACGCTCAAAATCTACCGGAATTTCGTCAGATAGTTTGTCTCCCAGCAATTTATAAATTGGATGAGAATGACATCCTCCCCGTAGAACAAAAAGGATGTTGTAAAAATTCGTAGAGCAGTAAAGATCTAGTCACCATAGACACTGTTGCCATAACGCAAGCTCATAAACATCCAAAAAACTGGCATATGACATAAATCGACTCACAGTAAGCGTTTCCTTTCATACCACATGACTATTTGCTTGAAGTCTAGAAAATATACAAAATATGCCCCCGCATCATCGACTTTCTAAGTCGTACGATGATGCCTTGGGGTACAAGAATCAAGTATTTTGACCATGGACAAAGAAGGATGACTAGATTCTTTGAAAAATCTTTTAAGGCGACTCTTTTAGTGCATTATGGTTTCCATTGAGAAAAACATTAAATAGCATGTCTTATGGGTTCCGAATAGATGATAATGCGGATGGTCATCAAGTAGCGCATCTTCTATACATGGACCAGAAACTGGACCAAGTGATCTATTTCACAAAGCAGTTTTACAATGATATCCATATGGAGTTCGGTCTGGATAAATGCGGAACATTGCATTCACCGAGAGGAAATTGGAGACCGGAGAACTAAAGAATGAATTCGAGAATTACATCTAGGCAATGACTGAGCGCTAGTCATATTAATACCTGCGTTTTCTCGAATCTAAGGGTATTCAGCATACGCTCCTTAAGAAAAGTCTAATGACTGCCTTAACTACAAGACTCTGATTCTGAAGAGTTTTCTCTTAACTCGATGAAAAGGATCCGCGCATTCGACATCTATAGCATTCTTGTCCTAACGTACTCCTTTGGGCTCATAAAAAGTCCGAACACTGATATTAAAGGATTAAACAGAACTATTCGCGTAGAAATAATGGAGTACTTAATGCAACACAGTGATTCGTCAAATGAAATAGTAGTTCTTTCAGGGAATAGAGACGGTTAGACAGCTGTAGATGTCAGGAAACTATGTAAGTTACAAGTTATACAGTTACGAGATTATTTTAACAGCAAGTGAGACGTTGCGTTTGACTACACCATCTGTAAATCGGATCTTGATCAGATGCCCTTGAATTTGTCTGTCCTCAGAGGAGGCCTTGAATACTGGGGCAGAAACCACAGAGCAACTAGTAACAGAATGGACACGAAAAGCCATCTGCTGCAAGCACCCTAAACGTTACATAAATATGAAGTCTATAGTGAGGCATATATTATTTGACTGAAAAAGGCGTCCTTCACTGATAGAAATAAATTGAATGTACAGCAATATTTATTACGAGATTCATTGTATTTTATTGCTGGTATAGATACACCCATACATGATGTTTGTTTTGACCATCCGATTCTTGTTGCTTATGAAGACAGACGCGCAGGCGCGAGCGAGATGCGCCTGTGGTAAAAAAACCAAGTGAGTCGGGTAAATCAGCCATACAGAGTATATTTATGACTGAAGTACACGTGTACTATGGATATTATGGATGTTCTCATAATTGTCTCACCTATGATCTTATGGTTAAATCACTGATACTATTTTTTATTAGTGTGCTTTCAGAAACGGAAGGATTCGTCGTTAAAATTCAGGACAGGGTTGTTAGTATCAGCAATGTTCGCAAACACGATTTAAACCGAGACGTGTTTGACTGGTGTGGTTTATGTGGAGATAACAACCAATCCGCCGAGCACATTATTAATGATTATCGTCTAATGGCTCCAGGAGAATATACAACAGACAAAACGATGTAGCGAGCGTTATACATCAATAACTTGCCCTAAAACTCGCACTCTTAATATAATGGATGCCTTTCTATTGATACATTCCAATTTCTGATTTATAAAACAAAGATTACATTATATATTGGGATGTTACTGTCCAGACAACCAAAATCGATAGGTATAGCGAGCTAAGGCATAAAGTAAAAACAATAAGGAAGAATGTGAAACATGCAACTATTCATCTTATAATGATGTCGGCTGCAGACAATCCGCACGCAAAAGGTACTGAACATTTAGAACACTTATGAGTCAGTAGGGTACTGGCAGGAGTTTAGAAGGCGGTTTTATTAAACGCCTTTTGCGTTGTAAGAAACTTTTAAGAACATCAGGGGGCAAGTGACTAAACACCTGAGAAGTGCCAGATGATAGCTCTAAGAAAGCACCTAGAGCTCGCGGGCGCTGTGTAAGGATAACAGCGGTAAAAGACGAATTCCAAACTTCACCGACGCTTCTAATTTTTGCACATGCAACATAATCGCAATATAATTTAAATATCGTATTAAGTTAACTTATAACATTATTATCTCATCAGACACTTGACTTAGTCCGTGGCTATAATGAAAAACCGGTTTCACCCGAGAACAAGTTTGAAAAAAATAATAACTTAACCGATGGTGTTTCCGTGTTGATTTCGCGGTAGGGCTTGAGCTTTCCTCTCATGATTTTGACGGCTATGTTGGCTGTAGAATTGATACTGACAGGGTTTCCCATGGCAGAAAGGGAGAGAACGAAGAGAAAAGGCACTAAAAGAAGCTCAAAAACTCATTAATAATGGAGAAGTCGCGTGATCTGTATAGAGGTTGGTCACCTCCCGGGGATCGTTCGGGGACCTTTGGTGCCACCACTGGTTGTGGCAGCGTGCAAGCAGGTGGTGACAAAATACGTGATGTACATGTAGATCTCACCGGGGTACCCGTAAGGACTAATGTCCAGCTAGAACATCGGCAACAAGTGGAAAGCAACGTTACATGAGTTGCACCTGCGGAGGAATATTTCGGCTGGGAGTCTCCAGCAGAACACTTCCACAAGAATGGCATGTCAGCGCATCAATATTCAAACTAATTATGATCAGCCCTTGATGCGCTGACAATTTGACTACGAGATTGGAGTGATCCCAACTTCTCGTGACTGGAGGGTCTTTCGAGAAAAATTTGTAGTTAATTTCCCGCAAATAAGGACAGTAACTCAGTAAGACCTTAAACAACGAAGGCTTCAGATAATGGACGGGAACGTCCTCCATGGAAGATCCATCAACTGAATAAGATCTGAGGTGGAAAATACATTT
Organism: Druon quercuslanigerum; assembly: GCA_010014905.2. Lineage (NCBI taxonomy): Eukaryota > Metazoa > Arthropoda > Insecta > Hymenoptera > Cynipidae > Druon > Druon quercuslanigerum. The sequence continues at coordinate 4,683 of JAAAKG020024289.1, read as the reverse complement.
TCCCTGCAGGTCCAGGGTGCGCAGGCCAAAAAGAGAATCAAGTGCACGCCGGAAATGAAGAAAGACGTGATCAGATGTCACTTTCGGGCAAAGGCACGAGGATGACCTATCAGGGGCGAACAGCATCCTCTCTTCGTGGGTATTCAACCCGAGCTGGCCCGTTGAGTAACGGACCAACATCTTGCTGATAAATTAAAATCCGTTAGGCGTCACGTAAAATCCTAAAGAGATGCAACAATAATTAGCAACACAATGGTTTTCAAATTATGAATTTTTGAAAAAATTGAATTGCATTCTAGGTTATGACCTAGATCTTACTATCTTAAAATTTGAATGATTTCATTTAAGAAATATGTCACATTTTAAGAATACATTATGCTCATTTGTTAAAGAATTCAGTTCTTCATATTTTGAAATTCCTGTCGTTTGCGCTGTCGTTGAAAAAATTTTAATTTTCTTTATCTTTTAATGTCTTGAATCAACGTAAAACTTTCCTGAAATTTGTAGGTTTAATTAAATGGACGATTTTTGTTCAGGATAAAAAAAGTTCAAATCTTTCGACGTCATTTTTTATTCTCCATTTTGAAGTTTAAGCTTTTTGTTTTAAATTCGTTACTTCTTCTCTATTCGTAACGTGTGCCCTAAGGGTTTACATGATTTCCGTATCTCACAATCTTTCCACTTGCAATTTTATATTATCTTCTCGTAACAATTCACGACTATTTACATAAATTCTCTATTTTTTACGGACAAGGGAGCGGGCCATTGAAAGTGAGAGAGCGAGTTCGAGCGTATCAGAATCTTAATCTACTTATCCTATTGCATAACCATTCCTTAAACATCTTTCGCTTCAGTTTAAGCGACTTCCATTTCCATTTTCTTTCAATTATCCTCTTCCTTAATTTTTAGATCTTTTTTGCATCCATTCTTTTATTCTTTTTCTTCCATTCTTTTATTCTCTCTTTCGCTTTTCTAACCCCCTCGAACTTCTTCATCGACTCCTCACCCAACAGTTACATATATTTTCTACAATGTTGGAATTAGCGTCACTTCTCTATAATTTTTAACCTCCTCCCTTCTGCCTATCTTCACTAGCCCTCCTTTCCATAAATCTGACCATCCCTCTCCACTCCATATTCTAGTACACTTTATCCACGCCCATTCCTTTAGTTTTTTTGTTATGTCCTCTTTCCAATCTCTTACCCTATTATACTTTCTTGCTTTCCTAGCTTTCCTCTGAACTTTTCACTCAGTCGCTCACCCCCCCCCCCCCTCTATATATATATATATATATACATATTTACTGCCTTCCAAAATTCTTCGTTCCCTATCTTATTTTGATATTCCTGACTTTTTCCTCAAACCTTTTAAATTAAATTTAGACTTTCCACTAATTTTCTATGGTGCCTTGACAAGGGTAGGATGTACTAATGTGGTCACTTGCAAGTTACGCAATTACGTAACTGTTCCGTTCACGAGGTCCGCTCGGGAATTACTAATCTACAAATTTTCAATACGTTTGAATTCGAAAGATTTCAACAACCGGATTCAATAGGAATTCCAGAATTTGTGTGCGGTAACTCGACGCAACATATTTTTTGGCCACCTAACGCTCATAAATCCGGAAAGTTCCAAAAACCGCATTTAATGCTCACTCAATTACTTTTTAACTCTTCTGAATTCCTTTGAATTTTTTTTCCCTGACTGAGTATATGAATTAAAATCTCTATAAATATATGTTACAAAAACGTAAATGAATCCTTGTTTTCAAAGAATTAATTTCCAGTTTTTTTCTTCAGTCAATTTTAGTTTTTAAATCTTTTTATTAAAAACAACCTAAGATCTTGAATTTAAAAAAATGTGAAGTTAATTCAGTTTGATGTCCTCTTACTAAACTGTTGATCTTGTTGCCTACTAAAAGGCGCTATTGTATTTTAATCTTCTCAGAATTTCAAGGTGAAATTTAGAACATTGATTGAACTTGCACACATTAATCAACGGATTAAAAAACTATAATAAAATTTTGAATAACTCATAGCACTTTTCAATTTTTTATTGTAAATTAAAACCCTGTTATCGTCAAAAAGTGTTGAACTATAAGATCCATTGTGATAGATTTATATATATCGAAGAGACTATTGGTACCTAGGAGAGCTTGAAATAACATGTATTTGTAATTGTACTTGGGCATTGTGCCCATGCACGGTCTGCGCATGTGATGTGGTCTTGTCTTTTTTGTAATTTGAATTCATCTCCTCGATCTCTTCTGCCAAATGCAACAGTCAGTCAAGATTTTCCGTAGCAATTTCATCAATCACGTCAAATTTGACTTGCTTTAAACAAAGTGAGTGATTTTAAAAAATTTATTAACAGAATTAATGATTTAAAATCCAAACATTTTTTAAATTCAAATAAAAATGAGTGGATTTCGAATTTAAACAAGAACTTTACAAATCAAGCACAAAAATATATACAATAAACAGTGGTATGTAAATATTTTCTGCTTTATACATTAAATACGGAAAGTTTTAAAAATTTTAATTTGGTATGTTTAATTTTACGTAAAGCAAAAAGTAATCATTTTTCTTAAATTTTTACAAATCGGTAAGATTTTTTACTTTTTTACTTTTTTACATTTTTAAGTTTTGATATGTTATTTGCTAGGATGACTTCAAATGCAAACCCAAAAAAGTAACTTAAATAATCAATTTAGGACCAAAATACCATTTTAAATTTCAAGAAAAGTCTATGTCACGATGTCAGAATTGTTTTATATTTGAATATATTATTCTAAATGGAAAATAAAGGTACACGTATTTCACAGTTTGTGATTTTTTTAAACTTATTTGCTCCAATCATTTGAAGATTACATGCGAATTCCCCAAAAATGACAACAATTTTTTTCAAAACGCAGTATTTTCCGAACAATTGCAGGTATCCGCGATTTTTTTTTATTCGAAGTAAGAATTCTTGTGCTTTCAAATGATCTACAGAAACTAAATGACAAAATAGCAGTGGTTTTTCTAAAATGCCCTAAAGTAGATTTCTTCAAAAACTTCAGTTTGAAAACTCCCTATTTTATGCGTGAAATAGATGATAATATGTCCTACATATTTTCTAACCATCGATCTTGGAAAATGATTAGTGATACATTTACCAAAATTTCTTTATAAAAAATCAAATTTTCGCATTTTTATCGAAAACAACAAAAGGTACAAAAAATGTTAGTTATATCGTCCTCATGTGATATCATCTAATATCGTTTACAAGAAAGAAACAAATACATATTTTTAAAATAAAAATTTTTAATTTATTGGAAAGTGATTTAACCCGAATAAAAGTAAGAGGGTGCTTTTTATGCATTCAAAATTCGATGAAAAGAAATAAAGTAGATTATCTGGAAAGCGCTAGCATTTTTTGTTTTTATTTCCACTTATTTGTTTTACAGTTTATGTTTACATGGGGAAGGAAACTTATCAGTTCTATGGGGCTTAATCATTTCTGAGAACGGGAAAATTATTTTTTGTTTTGTTTTCGTAAAAGATGCAAAGTATCGCACAAGCGCAAGAAGTTTATGTTTTATAATTTTTCCATATTTTTTAACTTTTGCCTGAACATTTTTTTTACCTGTTTTTGAGAAAATCCACTTTCAAGCATTTTAGTAAAATAGACGCCATTTTGTCATTTTTCAAAATTAAAAATGACTTTTTAAATCAATTTCAAGAGAAAGAATTCGCAATTCGAAAAAAAATTAAATCCCGAATATTCATACTGGTTACAAAATACTGCAATTTGAAAAAAAATTTTCTTTAATTTTTGGGGAATTCGCTGGTAATATTCAGATGATTTAAAAAAATATTTATAAATTCTCTTTCTTTAGTTATTTGTATTTTAATTTTTGTTAATGAAATTTATATGTAATAACGTGCGTAATTAAATTATTATTTGCACTATATCCATGAAGAAAAAGTCATAAAAATTAGGGAGGGCTAATACGGTTGGTTTTAAGCCAAGATCTAATCTTAAACGCAACAAGTCGTTTAAAGTGATTTGAACATCGGAGATGGTCTGTCTCTTTGAAATCTAGAAATAATACAAATTTCAATTCACTAATATTATCTGTCAAGTCATCCTTATTTCTTTTTAATTATTCCTTAAAATTAAAAATTTCTTGCAATGTTATTCTTTATTATACATTATTTATTATAAATATCGGTACTTAATTAACCGCATCTATGTAAATTAACCAAAATTTGGTGAGTTTTGACTACATATTTTTGGTGTACCTAGAAACTTCCTGTTTAATAACATTTTCTATAGCTTTTGTAACTACAAAAATTTTCTGTAGGTATTTCTTTGTTATACTTAATTGTGATTTCTCTTTTATTAATCTTTAAGAAAATATGTAAATAGAAAAGAGGACAAATTTTTGTATGAATTTTAATAATTTTTTAAAGATTATATTACCTTTTATTTTTGCTGCGCTTAAGGCTGTTCCCGACATATGACATAACCATTAGGTTACGCTAAATTGACGGCCGACATAATCTAATTCTGTACCACCTGCTATGCATTTTGCGGATATATGTGATCAATGCTGGATTGCAATTTTTTCTTTATTCTATTTTCTGTACAGATAGGAGCCGAGCAAAAATTACGTAAAGTTTTTTTTTCTGGAATTTT
>JAAAKG020024278.1:0-20079 GCA_010014905.2 Druon quercuslanigerum | reverse complement strand
AGCGTGCACATATTTACAGGAGCCCCCCCGCCCCGCGAGAACTGGCGGGTGTCCGTATGACACATATTTTAAATATATATATATATATATATATATATATATATATATATATATATATAAGTACAGACACACCTAATTCTTTTTAATTTTTCAGTTTTTCACCTGGGTTGGGGGAAAAGAGAAGCTCTGTAGAGACGTTATGAGGCAACGCTTGTGCAAAGAAACCCGAGATACATGAAAAATGTATATTTCAACCTTATATTCAACCTTAGTACATATAAACATAACCTGCGCAAAAATATCTGGCCCACATATTCACCTCATATTTAAAGTCGGAAATGTCCACTCCGCAGTGGATGGTATTAGGCCGGAATATACTCATCCCGAAATAAGGCAACTTGTCAAACCAAAGAGTCTCTCTCCACTAAACTGCGGCACCATGAGTTCTAGGAATAATGTAAATCCGAGTTTTATAATTCCAGATTTCAGTATACCTTAATACGTGGGAAGGAGCCGTGGAAAGGGTCAGTGGTGGTAACTCAAATTTTATAAAAAATTTTTATTGTCATTTTTTATTTCCTTTATTTTTTTAATTTTAAATTTCATATAATTTTGTATTGTCCTTTAAAATACGTGTGTATACAAAATTTGAATTCGATTGTATTTTTGGAAGTATGTCAAATTGAAACACAAGATTTGACTCCACCATACATAAGCTGGTCAAATAATAGCTTGTAATGAGGATAATTTGTTTATTTACACTCTTATGCTGGGATTTGCTACTGCCCTGGTAACGACGAGTAAAACTAGTTATGTTATATAAACGAACCATGGAATTCTGTTCCCAGGAAAATCTGTCTTATGAAGTTTTCTATTACATCCATAACGCTAAGAAGCTTTTTCTACCATACAAAATTTTTCCTTTAAAGGTTTATAGCTGTTAAACTGTATGAAATGTCTGCTAGCACAATTTAAGGAATTTCCCTGTTTTCAAGGTCTTATTACACTTTTAATTATAGAAGATCTTATGGTGGTATGTAAAATTTTTTGAATCACAATTTTGTGAAAAATTTCTGTTTCTGAAAGTGAAAAAAGGTAATAATTTAATTGGTTTCAACTCCACAAAATACAGAAAAAAGTTTGACATACCTACACGAATAATAATTTTAACCCAAATCAATGAGTTGCATACATATTTATTTTGAAACAGTTGGATGCTAAGATCGATTTCTCGTGCATGCGTAGCAGACGCGAAGAGGCGATTTGCATAATGTATGTGAGAAGTTCTTTGCGCCTACCCGATCCTCGTCCGTAGTAAATCTGGTCAGATTTCGCAAACGTCTGCTAGCAAAAAAAAAAAACATTCATATTTGGTCGACATAGGAAACAAGCGAATAGGAATGTCATTTTAACTTGTTCAATGGAGGTTAGTAACACGGGATCAGACATATTATGATGTTGCATTTCAATGTGAAGCAAGATTTGAATTGAATTTTCTGCTACACATAAATAAATGGTGACTAAATAATTTTCTTCTACACATATAATAAAAAACATATCATAATCAGTGAAAAAAGTAATTTGCCCAAACACACAAAGTTAATGACTAAATTAAAAATCTTCTAAATAGTTGACACTAGGTATTGTATAATTCCACTTTTCAACGGGAAATTGCAAGATACAAGACTTTCCCTCGCATGGAAAAAATCAAAAATGGGCTTAATCGCCCATAGCTGCTGGCATTCCTGCACGTTCAGATGGATAACGACAGAAGGCTCTTACTGTTGTACGAATGATAGGTGAGATATTCAACTCTTGTTAAATGACACTACGTACCTGCAACGAAGACGTTTTGCAGTAAATTGAAAATTATTATGAAAAATGAAATGACTGATAGTGTTCATTAAGGTTATATATTTGGGCTTAAAAAAAAACTTTAGACAATTCACCTCAACTTTTCAATCGAACTTCTCACAATTAGTGTCAAAAATTGTATGTGGGACTTCCGGGTAGGTCATACAAGACAAGTATGGAAATTGCCACTCGAGCTAAATACTTGAATAATCTACTGCGCGCACATGTCACAAAATATAATATATTGTAAAGATCCGGGACTTTATATCATTTCTGCACAAAATCCTTTTAAGGCTCTACTTTTTAAGCTATATTAAAGTCAATTGACACTGAGAATAAGATGTTAGACAAGCTCGATACTTCGGACTTGAAAGTCACTTAACCTCATTTTTGTTCATTTAAGTTTAGAAATAAACATTTAAACACATTTATTATCAAACAGGCTTGAAAACGATAAACGTTCAAATGTTTGGGGTACAATGTATCATATGGAACATGGACGAAAACAACTCTGACTTGAGGGACTTCCGTCCTCCTTTCGATCCGCGCAAATTTGCATTTTATTAAAATCGTCTTCTTTGCGCCTTTTATACGCAATCTTCTATTACTAACAAGATCTAGTTCAAAAGTGTAGGATTGAGGTTCTTATTCAGTTTGATAATAGGAGAATATTGTTATTTTAATAGAATTTAGGATAAATATCATCCTGTGAATAAACTTTCAAGCATTTCCAGTTTGAGTTCGAAATTGGTTTCAAACTCAATTACTAGAAAATCAGCGACTTAGAGATGTAATTGACCAGGAACATCCCAACTAGAGCCAAGCGTAGAGAAAACTTTCTTCGGAAAGTCGTTGTTTCCTTTGTACCCTTTGTCACTCAAGAAATTTCCAGATTGAGAAACTTCACTCGTCTTTACTTCCGGTAACTCGTGTGTACTCTTCGAATGGAGAGCCTTTGAACTATACTTTCATTAATTCTAGAGTCGCAAAATCGATGGAAAATCTTTGCTTAAAAAATATTAATCCCTGATTTAATTTTTCACTAGGTTTCAGTTAACTTAAAGTTTTAAAACTTTTAAGTTATGAGAAAAAACTTGTTTTATATTTTGGTCCTGAAAAAATTATTTTCGCTCAATCATTATCACTATTTCCGTGTAGCCACAATTCTGAACACCTTATACAGAATTTCTAAACAAGAAAACGTATACGAGTTTCCATTATACTATACTTTATAAAAGTATATATATATATATATATCAGGTGCCATTTTTCATATTAGCAACCGATCCCGGCAAAATCCTGCAAAATCCTGCTATATGACAAATTCATGAAATACGGAGAAAAAATGTTTGAATATATCTACTCAGAAAAAAATTAGTAATTCATTTAGTTGTGGGTAATTTTGTATTTTTACTTTCTGCTCTTATCTATTCGGACGAGTAAACAGTAGATATTACTGTTGAGTGAGGAGTAGCTGGAACTGTAGGCAAGCACAAGGTAATGTCTACAGTTTCCTTAGTTTTGTATTGTTTGGGAAGCGATGTGAACCTTTATTTTTTCACCTAAGTGTCACATACACATCCGACATTTTCAAAATAGTGCATTAAACTAACACCTAAACACTACGTTATCAAGGAATTAGATAAGGACATCTCCGTGAAAAGCGCCCCAAGTGGCCGAAATTCTTAGTCCCCGTCTCCACATGTTACAAAAGAAGATCCGTTAGAATTTTGACATTCGACATGGCGCGGCGCCGGAGTCCCACTGCAGTATTTGCAAAGTTGTTGGTGAACTTCCTCAGCCGATTTGGATGTATCGTGTTGCTAGTTGCAAGAATGCAATACAAGTTTTCCAGACCTTCGAGGTAAACATTCACATTTACCCTGCAAATATAAACCATCTAGGATCATTTTGGTTGCGGGTAATCTTTACCGTGAAATCTCGGTAAAGATTACGCTTAGTTGTTTTGTCTACTACTAGCATTCTGCTATTTTGTTGATTTCACCTATAGATTCGATTGTTATGATTACCTTACACTATCACTCCGTACTTTCGTAAAAAAATTTGTTTGTTATTCGTGTGATATTGCTTTGTATCTCACGAATAATGCCTACAATATGTACAAAACTCGATTGAAAGGTGGAGGGACTACAGGCCTACAACTACCGAGCAATTAAAAAAATGGTTTATATTTAGTTTAATTCGACGTGTAAGAAACTTTTTGTAACCTAAAATAAATCTATATTTTTTTAAATAAATATTTTTCAATAAAAAATCTAAAAAATACTTTAAGTGAATGTTAAGGACCATTGAACTTACAATAAAATGGGCCCTATCTCAAATTGAACGTCGCAACATTCTCAACTGAAAGTTAGTGAGTACTTTATTTTTGTTATTGCTTCCTAAACTTTAACAAACTCATTTTTTATATGTAGTTCTGGTGCATATACATACCCTGTGTGAATTTCATGCCTCTACATTAGAAAGCCTGGATGCTACGACTTTTCAAAGTCTGGGAAAGGGGTAACTCCACAGTAGCGGAACAACTAAAGGGGATAACTCCATCTGTTTGCTTGACTGCGTGGTGTACCATATGCTTCCCCCTTTCTCCGACTCTCGCGACGCATATGCCTTTTATTCCCCATACTATGAAATTAACAAACAAAACGCAAAAAATTTTAGCTTGAATTAGTCGTAAAAGTATGTAGACCAAGATTTTACGTGCATTCCCCTAGATTCTGAACCCCCCCCCCCCCCCCGATCCGTTGAAAAATACGAAATTCTCATAAGCCGCTGTAAGGAGTTAGCCCAAAAAGAATTTTCGCGGCCATAGATTTATCCCCAAAGCCGATTTAAAAATCCAATAAAAAAAAGTATACCAACAATTTGACAATTGCTGCATCGCAGTAATGAGGGTCCATACTTACGCTATTCAAAAATGCACATTACTTATTTTCTAAAAAAGTGGCGCTTACCCCCATTAGCTTTTCCTCCCTTCAATTTTTCATATCTATTTTAGACAATCCGTTTTGTTAATTAATATTTCATTGTACCTTGAGTCTTTTTCCAAAAACTTTTAATTTTTGTAAATGTATGTTGGTCATCCAAAAATTTAATTAAAAAATTTTTAAATGTTTTTTTATAATTTAAAAAAACGACGTTTCCTTTAAAAATTATTTAGAAAAAATTTGTAGATCTTTATTTTGTGAACATTTATAATAGTCTAATTTTGAGAACCATCTTTAAAACAAATAAAACAAATCAGTTACAATTTATGTCTGTAATTCCTCGAAAGTTTAAATTACCGTTTTTCGATTAAATTCATAATATTTATGATATTTGAAAACATAAAAAAATGGTCACAAAGATTGTGACACAGACTGTGGCGTTCTTTAATTTCATTGAATAACTATATTTACCTCGAAAATTTCACTCTTGTGAAGTTCTCCACCTAAAATAAATTTTTTTTAAATTTCTTTTTACATACGCTTATATGTCGTTTGTACTTTTAGTACATCCAATATTTTTCTTTGCAACATTTGACAGTAACGCGTTACTTGTAAAACGTTACCAAAAAAGTTCCTTTTTTTGGTAATGGTACCTGTAACTCGTTATTTTTTTAAAGTGACGGTAACAGTAACGCTTTACAATTTTCTGTTAACGATAATGCGAAGAAACCCACGTTATCGATCGTTACATCATAGAATTTTTGAATACGTTTAACTTTACATCACATGTTACAAAGTCAATAAAACAAATCATATGATTTATTTTCTTCCCTACCTGAACGCATTTCCTTATTCAAAGGAATTATTCATGCGCTCCTGAGCTGTACTGTGTATTTATCTGTTGAGTGACTTTAGTAAGGTGGTCCAACAATTTTTTTCCGAACTTTTATGAATACCGTTTGGAAATATGTTCGAATCCACGAGCGAGTATCGCGAGCGCCATTAAGTTTAACACGTATTTCCCATAAGCAAAAGAAGTTTTTGTACATTTTGTTCAGAATCCTCAATATTATCTGAATCAAGTTGAAATTTAACATTTCTCTTTAAAATTAGCCATAGAGTACGTATAAAGTATCATTTTTGAAATATCACCCCGATAAAACTATTTCGTAGGGTCCCAAACAAACCCCAAAAATAAGTATGTACGATTTTAAAATATATTAGTAATTTTACTTGCTGTTTTTATTCAATCTAAATATTAAAATAGGATTACCTTTTTTGTCACATAAACTTTAAAAAATAAAGGTACCCAATCAAAATGGTCAGAATTGACAGAAGAACATGGTCTAACCTCTTTATTAGGAGTTTTCTCAGATTTCGTCAAATCCACATCTTCGCACTGATAGATAATTATGAGAACCTCTAAGTCACTTCACACCCACGTGACACCACTTTGAATAAGTGTTTTACCGCCTTCAATTTTAAATAATATTTTTCTGTTGAGCGACTCAACAGAAAAAAAATTATAAAGCACCTTCTGTTTGAATTAAAATTAAATATTAAAAAATTATTTTATTTAAAATCGCGAAACAACCTTATTATATAACGTGCTTTGGAGTTAGTTTTAAATCGCGTTGTTTATTTACATGTACCCTAATTTAGAGGAGACTATACACGATTAACATTGATCTATTGACAGAACAATGACAGGATTTGAAATATTTTAAAGTATTTTTCAAAATTTTTTGGCAATTTTAAGATTTAAATAAAATTTCAAAAGATTTATTAGGATTTGGAATGTTTTATGTTATTTTAGAAAGATTACTAAGGAGATTTTAATGGATACGATTAATTTATTGGGATTTCGAAATATTTTGAATGTTTCAGGGTATTATAAGAAATTTGCAGGGACTTTTATGAGCTTTCTAAAATTTTAAGGGATTTAAAAAGATTTTAAAAGATTCCTAGAACTTTTCTTTATTTATTTTAATAGCTTATAGAAATTTCACAGACTTTAGATTGTTTCAGGTTTTCTTAAAGAGATTCCACTGTATTCTCAAGATATTATAAACAAATCAAACATTGATTCATGATTTAAAAAAAATAATTAAAATCCCTGTCATTCTATAAATTAAAAATAGAAAATTCTTTTTTTTTACCAAATATCTTGAAAACTAAAGGTCTGCGAAAAAATGTTCCCTTTGAAAGTTATTGGCTCTAACGGGGAAATGCAAAGAAACTCATGACCTTAAGACACAGGTCATTTTTCGAGGTCATTCAATGTGAACTTGTCATTTATTGCTAATATTCAGCTAATAAAGACAGGATATGAAGAGGAAATCAATATAGAACCCATCAAGGCAAGAAATGAGAATGACTTCGTCAATAGCCAGCCAATGAAGGAAAATCATGAGAAGGATGTTTTCAAGACACGTCCTTTTTGACTCCCACGTAACTTACGCCCTTTTTGACCCCCCCCCCCTTCCCCAAAAAAGAAAACAAAGAAAAAAATAATAGAAAAAGGGTGTTAGCTCGCGCAGTGCATAGTTGTGATAAGCCCTATTAGTACTTTTATAACCATAAGAGCAATAACTTGAGAAATCTTCTATCATTTTTGTGCTAGTCATTTTGTGTTCACAAAGGACGGGTGATTTGTTTCTAAGTACATATTCCCGTTATAGCGAGCCAGTTTTGTGCACTTGTTTTAGCTGTTAATTTGTTTCTTTTAATTGGCGATTGCTTTCTGCGTACACATTCACGATACTTCGAGGGAGATTGCTACACGTGATTTTGTTATTCTGTTTTATTTACTCTTTTAACCGTGTTACTTCATGGATGAGTAAGCGTTAGATCCGCTACATTGTATGTTCAGTCTAATTTTTTTTGTATAGTGTTAGCAGAGTGTGTATACTAAAGCAATTTCTAATTAGGTACTTGCATTCTATAATTGTAAACCTTTAATCACAATGGCATTCAGAAATCTCTTACAGTGTGCGTTTGTGATCGACGATTTGCTTCTTGTCTCATGACTCGAATCGGCGGAGACAGGAATGCTGGCAAAAGGGAAATCGCTATTCACAGACGAGATGGATTACGAAGACCGTCATTAGAAGTTACACATCTGACAAAGATATGCTCTAATTGCAATCGATCGATTTGTAGCGAAATCGCTGCTATGGAGGAGGATCGCATAGGTTTAAGACTGAATGTGTTAACGCAGACTACAAGTAACATTTGCCTTCTCTGCAATTCCGCTGATAATACACAAAGATTATCAGTCGAATGCAAAGTAAACATTTTTATTTTATGCAATATTTACATCCCGGAAAACGTAAGATCATATCCGCATCATTTAAATGATGAAGGTTTAATTCTGCAGCCACTTTTACAGGGCTTACGTTTCATTAACAGGCCATACGTAATTAGAGGCACATTGGATGGAAGTTTCTAATGTGTCCCCTAAGGGTTTACATTTTTCTTACACTTTCTTCCCTATTCCTTAATACACCTCCCACACACTTACTTGGTGGTAGGAGGGGGGCCTACAGTTTCAAGGTGGTTTCCGAACCACCAAGAACAACAGCCTTACGTACTTAGAGAACCTTTTTCTCTAGAGGTACGGGTCCCACGACTCTCCGGAGATGAAAAATTTCCTTGCCAGGCTAGTGTTCACCGCATGGGCCACCGAGGCTCTTCCAGAGTGCGAGGCGGGAATCGAATCCGCAAGCCGACAGAGTGGGTCCAAAGCCTGGGTCCTTTAGCCCCCACGAACATCGTCCCACTTGGAGGCCCACAGCTGCAAGCATTTTTGCAAGGACTTCGTAACGTAGCTTCAAGTCAGACTAGACTTGTTGACGAAAAAAGCCTGTCTGACACTGAATTTAAATGTCTTTGTCCTGTAACTAAAGAACAGTTTCGAGAATTGTTTACTTTTTGTGATAGAGTGCCCCGTGAAGGTGGTTACAATTATGTGGAAAAGAGAGATTTGCTGATGTTTTTATGCAAACTGCGTCAAGGTCTATCGGATGCTTTTCTCAAGCTCATGTTCCAATATCCAAGTAGACAGTTAGTTAGTGGAGCCATCGCTACGGTCAGACAATCCTTAATGCAACGTTTTGTACCTAAAACCATCGGATTTGATGAAATCGTGAGAGAAGATTATTATATATTTTTAGTTACTGATTTCGCTAATCAATTATATAATCCGGAACCACAGAATCTTCGAGTTATTGCGTGTATTGATGGCTCAACTGCAGGACTCTGCGATAGTCATATTGTGTTCACAAATGACGGCACTTTGCCAAACCTGTATTAATAGTGGCACCTGATGATTACATTCTCGACATTCAAGAACCGTACTTTTCTGACCGCCGTAATAATGATGCTGCTATATTACAAGGTGAATTCGCAATAGACTCTGACAAAACGAGAAGGTGGTTCCAAGAAGACGATATTGTCATTGTTGATAGGGGATACTGAGATGCCACTAATATTTTGGCGCGTTTGGGTATTATCTGGAAAATGCCAGCTCTTCTTCCACGACATCAGCATTAACTTACAACAGAAGATGCGAACGAATCCCGTCTAGTGACAAAGTCTAGACAGATCGTCGAAGCTAGGAACGGACACATCAAATCAATTTTCAAATTCTTTCAGCAAGTAGTAGAGATACAACACGTTCCTAACCTAGGCGATTTTTGTCGGATAGCTGGAGCTACAATTAACAGAAAGCATCCATTAATTTTCATGGAAGGAACTGATGCCGAAATGGCCAATGAATTACTTGATAAATCTAAAGAACCGAATGTCGCGCAAGCGCTGGTTGAGGCAGAAATCCTTAAGACAAGAAACTCCCAACGATGGGTTCATTTAGATGTGGGACAATTATTATATTTCCCAGTCGTGACACTTGAATTATTGAAAGAACTCACAGTTGGGTTTGATCAAGTTAAACATTGACATTGAGAACTAATATTTTGCGAAGTTTAATCAAAATCGGTCGAAAGCCATTTCATGTACATTTGATGCGGGGTCCTTTACTTTTTTTGAAAGTGCCCTCTGCGTGAAGAATAGCCCATATAATTTTAGAGAAAAAAAGCGTTTTTTTAATGAAGCAAAAAATGCAAACACGCAAAACTTCGTGATTTTGTTTACAAATCGCAAAAAGACGCATGGACTAATTTCTTCTGAAAAACAATACATTTTGTTCCCGTGAGCTTGTGCAGAAATGTGCCCGGATGGCCCTACTACCGTAAAGTTTCGGTTCGAATCACGTTCAGTGTACCCCTGGCTGAGTTTCATGGACTCTAACCGGTTGGGAGCGAACTCTGGTTAGATCTTTTGGCCTTTCTTAGCCTCCACACTTGCCTTATCACCACATTTGCCCTTCTCACTCTCTATTTTATATAAACATGCAATCCCTTATTCCTCCAAAACAGGAAGCCCAGGTACACAAACTTTTTCACCTCCTGCACCGCTTTTCCCTTCCACTTCCATTCCCCTCCCTTATCTCTCTGTCCTACATTCCGAAACATCACAACCTTTGTCTTATACGCATTTAATTCCAACCTATATCTGTCCAAGTATCTTCTCAACCATTCCATCATCTCCTTTAAGGCCTCTTCGCTCGTTGCTAGCAGCACTATGTCATCTGCATATGCGAGTGACCATATCCTTACCCCTCCTACTCTAACTTCTCTTACCACTCCGGCCGCTTGCTTACTTTCCATATCTGCGATTAAAATTGCAAACAGCGTGGGGCTAAGCAGGCACCTCTGCCTCAACCCCCTATTTATCCAGAAACCTTCAGAGATTCCCTTCCTTCCTCTCCACTATCTTTCGTCGCCTCATATACCTCATTCACCCTCTCGATAAGGCTTCTCTCCACTACCCTCTCTTACATTGCACACCACAACCTCTCCTATCCACTGAAGAGAACGCGCCCTTTAAATCTACAAAAAAAGCATATACTTTGGCACCCTTTTTGACTAGTTCTCTATCCACCACGTGCTGCAAAACGTAAATATTGTCAATGGTACTCCTTCCCTCCCTATAGCCCGCCTGCTTCTCCGGCAGTATGCCTTTCCCCTTATCATCCTTCCGCAGCCTATTTGCCAGTATTATCGCGTATATTTTGTACTTCGTATTCATTAGCGTAATTCCTCTATAATTTCCCTGCATCTCTCTATCCCCTTTTTTAAACAGTATTACGATCTCCCCCTCCCTTAACCCTCTTGGGAATCCCTCCCTCCGCTATAATTTTCTCACTTGGCCCTTCAGACTTTCCCTTAGCTCTTGTGTGCCAAACAGCCATGCTATTCTCTACACCGTCCAGCCCTGCTGCCTTAGCCCCCTACCTTAGTCCCCTTGTGTCTTAACATTTCTCCTCTCCTCTTCCAGCTCTTTTTCTTCTTCCTGCTCTTTCTTCTCACACATTATCCTACACTCCTTCCTCATTTCTACGTACTCCTTCCTTTTCACATTCCCTTTCTTCCACTTCCTGTTCTTCCTTTTCACCTTTCTCTTTATCATGTTACATTCCCTATCTTACCACGTCTTCGCCATTCGTTTCTTTTTCCTTCTTAATACCTTCTTTTGCACACCACCTTCTGCTTTATATTTCAGATCCTCCCATATCTCTGCTACCGACTGCCACTTAAAGCTCACGTTTCCAAACTGCTCCTGATACATGTTACTGCTTCTCTTGTCCATAAATCCTCTGCCCTAACAACCCTTCTTCCCCGCCCTGCCTTCCGCCAACCTCCCTCTTTATCCACAAACGTAATGGTTGATGGTTCAATTCCACCCTCCCTTCCACTGCGAATTTCCCTATATCCTCACTACGCTGCATATTCATTATCACATAGTCTATTACAGATACCTTCAACTTCCTCACACATGCGTGTATTCTCCATCTTCGTTCCCTGTTGCTATACCATTCGCCACAGCCCATCCTTTGTCGTCCATCTCGTCTCTTATAATCTCCCCATCCTTATTTATTAACTTAACCTTCGATTTTCTTTCAAAGCTCTCCCCTTGCCGGTACAGGCGCCTTCCCCCGCAATTCTTGCATTAAAGTCCCCCCCCCCCTCCAGTACCACTATTCCCTCATTCCTCTCTCCTCGTACGTCTTCCACCTTTTCTTTAACCGTTTCCATCCCATCCTTATTGTATACAGTCACAAACTTGTATGCTACCCCTCCAATCCTTTCTGCCCTTATTTGCGCGTCCTGTCCCTCTTCCTCTCCATGGACTTCTTCCTCTTATTCATTCCTGACCCCTGTTATAATTCCCCCACTCGACGTTTCTTTCCTCTTTACTCTGACCGCCTCCTGTAGCCTCCCACTATACCCTCTTAGGAACTTTGTCTCTACACTATTTTATTCCTTTCTCTCTAGCCACGTCTTTATCAATCCCACCACATCGAATTCCTGGATGTAGCCCCAGAAATTCTCACTTTCTTCTTTACCCCTGCTACGTTCCAGTACCGCACCTTTAACACTCTGCTGCCCTGCTGTACTCCCACCCCCATACCAAATTATCCTGCACTTTCTTCAAAACCCCCTTTTCCTCATCCTATACCCACATTTTCCCATCTATTTTTATTTTCCGATACCCTACCTTTGCCGCTCTCCCTTCACTCCTCTCCTTTCTAGCCCTTTGGCTTAGCGTTTTTCGCGCGTTTCTTTCCTTTCTCGTCAAGTCTTGATCGATGAAAACCTTCCTGTCCTTTATCCTAATTTTGTTACGTATTACCTTCAATTTTTCTTCCCAGTTCTCCAATTCCACTACGACTACTTCATTATCCTTTCTCCCCTTCATCCTAACTTTCCTTATCTTGCCTTTAACCTACCCTATGCTCTATATCAGCGCTTTTACCCCTCCCTTTCTTCCCTACTCCTTAACTTCAATCCTCTTCTTACAATATTACTTCTTCTATCTGCCTTTTTTCTCCAATCCATCCATAACTCCATCGCCCTTATTTTTTGCCACTCTCTTCTCCTTTTCATTCCTACGCTCTTCTAGTTTCTCTTCTATCATGTTCCCCGCCCTTTTCTAAATACCATCCTTCTCGCCCTCCCCCGGTCAAATAATTCCCTTTCCGACCTGTCCTCTACCTTCTCAAGCGGTTCTTCCGCCCTTTCCTTCCACTCCCTAGTCTCTTGTTCCATCTGCTTTATTTCATTATCTTTTTCTTTCTTTACAGGCGCCAATTTTTTTTTAACTCCCCAACTCACGCCTCACAACTCTACTCACCTTTTAGTCTTGCACCCTCACATTCTACTCACACGTTCCACACAAAATCCGCAAAAACTTTTACCACCTGTCACGGCACACTCTCTTTAACTATCTCTTTAACTACTGTTGTGTATACATTTTTTTCTTTCTTTCTCCCAAACCTAAAATCACCATTTGGTTTCCAAAATGAAAAAAATTCTGGGAGATTCTATCATCAGTAATTTAAATTCTACTTTAATTTCCTCATTATAATTAGTTTACTTGATTTGACTTTTAAACTTCACAGTATTCTTTACAATGATCCTTAAAAGGCAAAACAAGTTACCAATTTCTCGCCTGAAGCAACATTATTAAACCGCTTTGTGGCTAGATTACCCGACCAGATCCCAGCCGGTATTGAAGCCAGGATTCAACCAATTTGCCATGTAATTTTTAGCCGGATCCCGTCTGGATTTCTTGACCAGCGCCCGGCTTAAAGTAGTCTGTCTACTGGAAAAGATAGTCAAAGCTATGTCGTTTTGTTTTTTCTGAATTCCAGCAGAAGCTGTCTGCCAAGTTGAGTAAATGCCACACTGTTCTCGTCACATTTCACCTCGATATATTTTTCTAAAATTAAGCTCAAATACTCTGAAAGCAAGTACAAATGAGGAGTAATTCAAATTTCACATGATATTTTCTGTCTCCAAAACAGTTTTACCAACAATATTCAACGTGTTTTAAAGCCAAAATTACTCATTATTGAAGCCCGCGAAATGCCTCTCTATAAGATCCCATGTTTTTTACACAAATTTAAACACTGATAATTAAAATTTTAATCTGTAAAGGGCCCCTAAAGACCCGGTCAGTTCCCTGATGGGATTCCCAGATGAAAGATTCTGCGACCTAAAGTGTACAAACTGCCTGATTTGAAATTGATTCAATCATCTCATACTATTAGTTAGATGTTTACATAAATTTCTTAAAGAATTTATTGTTGCTTATAAGCAATTATATGATAAAATAGTGTTAGAAAGTCGCTAGTTTTCACAAATTTACTACTGGTTGTCCAAATTTATCCAGAATAAAAATTTATTAATAATGTTAATAATGATATTCTCATAAAAAGGCTAAAAAATTTCTGTTTTTAAAAAAATTCACTTTTGGTCCATTTTCTATTTAAATGAGTACAATAATTAATTAGACTCAAGAAAGTTAATTAAATTTCTGAATTTTTGTCCAACTTTGAATTGAAGTGAAGTTATCATTCATTCAGGTTAACCAAAATAATTGTTCAACAATTTACTTTTATTTTTATTAATATTCTCTTCGTTTAATGGTAGCGTGTTGCGTTATTTGTTGTTGAATTTTTTAACTATTTCTTTTTATCGTTAGAATTATCTGAATAAATAATTATACACATCAAAAATAATTGTTTAAAGAAATTATTGTTGTTTGTGACAATCTACAATTATATTAATGTTTGATATTTGCAGTTTTTCGGAATTTTTCACCTTTCTGCCCTTTGTTCACTTTGTGGGGTAATAATTAATGAGATATAACTAAAAAGTTTTTTTAAATTTGAATGTTGTTTATAACTATCTTCTCCTAGATAAGCGCTAGAAAGTTATAAGATCTTAAAAAATATTTCCTTTGCCTTCTTAGTTATTGTATATTCTGGTATATATTAAATAATCCCTTTTTTGTGAATATATGTTTTCTGAAATAAAACAGATATTTAAAATTTATAAAAGATTATATCTTTCTGACTATTTCAAACTCAAAAATGCTTTTTTGTGTACCCGATTAGCGGCTAAACATGCATATTATATCCACATACTCTGGAGGCTGGATGCAAGCAGGCCCGATTTACGTCTTCCGACGACTGATGTGGCGGTTTCGGGTTTAGAGCACGGAGCAAAATGGAAGGTCTGTTTAGCCATATAAATGTACCTAAGGACCATATTAGAGTGTAAACTATAGGACAGATTTTGAATATAGCTAAAACCAATATCTCTTGAAGGATAAAACAATAGGTTCAAATCGATAATCTCAGAAAGTTGGCTCGATAGTCTCGGACCGTTGTCTCGGTCATCTCAAGCTGGTTGGCATGATCATTGTGAAGGGTCCATTTGGAAATCTCGGATGGTCGATCTGATTTTCTCAAACATTCGACTCGATCGTATCGGACGATAGATTCGATCACTTTAGCGGGTCGACTGGATTTTCCTGAAGTGTCAATATAGATATATTAGGAGGGAAAATTCGATTACCGCAGGAGGTCAATTCGAAAATCTGAGATTCAAATATATATTTTCAAATTATGCTTAAAATTATTTTTAAAACTTTTGATTCGCTGAACCTAAACTAGCCTGAAGTAATACTCAGTAAATATTAGTAAGTCCTTTAACAATTTATTTAAAGTAGGCATTCCGATAATAAACTTTCTTCCGAAAATTACTAATTCATATAAGAATAGTTAAAAATATAATTAATAAGAAATAATCATTTATGAATTTAATGTTAAAACTTTTTATACGAATTAGTTGTTTTCCCACTTATGATTTTCATACGATTTCATATATAGAGTATAAAATATTCAACATGGTATTTGAAAAAATTACATATATTATAAATAAATAAATTATAAAATATAATTGTAATAAAACAAGTTATAAATTAATTGTGAATAGGCTAGTATTCGATAAATAATGCAGATATAAATGTATAGTTTTTTTATTAAATAGAACTTATATGATATTCAACCTTAACCTTCCATTACTCGCATCTCCAGCTCAACATGGTTCATCGCGCGTATATGCCACATGCACAACATAGATTTGAGGTCTTTTACTCGGAAGAACCCAAGGATTTGGGAGAAGGATGTTGGAAGATCATGATAAAGTTCACGAAAAAAAGTTTTATAAAAAAAAGGCGGTTTTTAAATTTTCCTTACGCATCAGTGTTGACTATTGACTATGACTGGCAATAAACTTACATTATTTGGTAACTGCCATATCACATAGACAAGGTATTTACTGTACCCATCAGACGTTCTTTCTGAACCGTAACACGGCTCTCTCCAAAATTACAGTTGATGGATTGTAATGATCTTGGGCTGAAAATGTTCCTTTTTGGAACCGCCTTCTGAGCCCTGGTGGACTTTTTGAAAATTTCAATATAATGGCACAAAATGGTTTCTGAAAACTAGATAAAAATCGATTTGTTTTGTGGTGAGATTGTAATGTAAGGCCCTAAAAATTTGGTGAGGCAGGTTGGCAAAATTCAATATGCCCGATCTCAGATGGCGGACAACAATCCTATATGGTGGACAGAATTTTTTAAAATCAACCAATTTCAGGACAATTTAGTGTACTAAGGTTTTTGGGGTCGCTGATCATGAATTTTAAGCAGAATTTGCAGAATTGAACATAGAAAATTCAAAATGGCGGACGAGATATTTTAAAATCAACTAGAAAAGAAAATCTGTTTATCAAGAGAACCTAAATTGGAACAGTTGTTGGATGGACTAAAAGAAAAGTGTACACACACTGTGACAAGGTGTTTTTCTACCTGTCACAAACAACCCTTACCGGCACCGGGATCCTAAAGTATGAAATTAGTCAAAAATAGTGGGTTACGTTACAAAATGGAAGCCAGGTCCGAGGAAAGAGAGTCCTTATTCCTCAGGGAGCACTTATAATCTCGTTGTATGTTTAATATTATATCCACTCCGTTATATTTGTTTGTTTACATAATCTGTCAACCGAGACGGGGAAGGGAGTCGGCTGTCAATATGCAACCCGCCCACCGATCATCAAGAGCAGGGTTGTCAATATGGAAACTCCAGAATGCCGCCATAACAACATCAGTTCACCCACGACAAGGCAGAGTGAGAGGAGGGAGCCTGGCAAACCTTGCTGTCTCTTTCTAACTTAAGAAACAAACGTCCGGGCTCGTTGGCAGTGAAGTCGGCCCATGTTAGTTCGCTCCGTTCACATCTCTACAAGATATGCCACTAGCCAGGGACAGTTCTAGGCCCATCCGTCACGAAACCTCAGGCCACTCATGACAAGAAGAAGGGAGGGAGAAAACCTCTAAGTAGTTGTCATCTCCTTCTAACGGTGACATTAGGGCAGTGTTACTTTGAGAGAGAGAGAGAGAGAGAGAGAGAGAGAGAGAGAGAGAGAGAGAGCGAGAGGAACAGCCAAGCATCACTCTGTCCCTTTCCAGCTTATGAAAATAAAGGCCAATTTTCAACGAATATCTCCGGAAGCTTCGGGGTTCTCAAAGCCATCTAGTGTCGACACGGGGCCTGAATGGAAAAGCGTCCTCTTAGCAATAATCAAAATATCGAGAGGAAGCTTTACGATCTTGTCACGCCCAAAGTGTCGAGGTTTAATTGTTGTCTAACTCTTTCTTTCCATTCTGTCCATAGGACTAACGTAGTGACTTCCGGTAGCCATATTGGACATACACTTCCCGCGGACGCACCCTAGGTTTGCCTAGGTTCACCGAAGTTTGGCACGTAAAAGCTGCGCCACCATTGGTCCACTAGGTTGAAGAGGCGCGGACAGACCTTCCGGCTGGATTGGCGTTACGTGGCGGCCTCTCACTCTCGTTCCTCGCCTTGGCTTGCACAGAGGTGCTTTTAATCTAAGTTAAGGAATAGAAATTGTAGTAACATTGTGAGGATTTTAACCAGACTATTATAACGAAATATTTGAACCTTGTGTAAGGATTTTGAACCAGATTATTACAAGAAAATACTTGAACATTGAAAGGATTTTTTTTGATTGGTTACACTTCAAAATAATACTTTGACAAAAATGGACTTTTCCAAGGCGCAATATGTGCCAAGACTAAAGGTATGGTTTTAGTTTCCTTTTGGGCAAATCAGTTGGGCGGTATTCCAGTGGTTAGAAAGTAAAGTGAATTGTAGTGGACATGAAATGCCGCCAAAGTGATTTGCCCTTATAAGCCGGTTTCTTTTAATACTTTGTATAGTTCTTTTTTTTTCTTGTGCGTGTTTAATTCATATCTAGCCTAACCGCGTATGTTAAGATAGTGGCGTTGGGGAAAGGGATGATTGTGCACTTTGATTCCGTGCCAAACTTGTCTTCTAGCTCCATTTCCACCCAATTTTGAATCCTGTCACGAAAATACGTAGTCTGCGTGTCTTGTTTAATTCTTTCTTTTCTGTAATTTTACTTAATATAAAAATATATAATAAAGAATGTTTCACGTAACTTAATTTCGAAATTCAGTGTTGTGGCCTCCGATTTATTTGTGGTTGTGCGACCCCCCCCCCCCCTGTGATAAACTAACATGTAAGTCTGCAATGAATTTAGTAATTACATATTGTCATTAGCGAGATCATCGTAAGTGATAACTTTTCTGTGTCTTTCGCTAGTGGCTGGCGCCCTCAGATCTCTGGCAATAAACCTCGATTTTTTTTTACTTTGAGTCCCTTAAATATCCCCCCACCCTTTTTCCCTCTTTTTTTGCCTCTTTGAGAAACTATAGTACGCAAAGTCATAGTCTGAGTAAGAGAATTTTGAAGGCCGCAATTTTATCACCCTGGCAACACAAAGAGGAACACACAGTGTGTGTGTGTGTGTGTGTTTAATGCACCAAAATTTTAAGATAATGTTTCATGCTTCCAATTTGATTGAACCAACAAAAGAATCGCACCATAAATTGCAAGGTTAGCGGCTTCAGTGAAGAGTCTGGCAACACGAGCAAGTCTACAAGATAAAGGGAATGAAGCTATTCTAGATTCTATTCAAATTTTAACTGGGCTAAAAATAAATTTCCCAACATGTCATTTTCCCACTACACTAAACAGGACTCTGATAGAACATCTAAAAAAAATGTCGAAAAGATTTTCCAGTGCACCACCAGTACCAAACATTTCCAAAGCTCATGCTTTTAAGGTCTCCTCTAACAAAACTCTTGCTAACTTAGATACTCTCATGCATCCGAAATTCTATCAACAACTGAATACTCCTAAATAAAGTAAAAACATATTAAAGTAATTTTAACGATTATTAATAAAAAACAAAGAAAAGAAGAATTAAAAAAATAACAAAACAACAAAACAAAAAAAACGTAAAAAAGTAATGCGGGATTTATTACATAAAGACAGCATCAACTCCATCAACCAGAACCAATCGAATTGGTAGTCAATATTTTTTTAAAGCTTTTTGATACGTACACTCGATTTTTATGTAGTTTTCGGACACTATTTCGTGCCGCCTTGGAATCTATTTGGCATGCGGGTATGGCTTCAAGGTTATAAATCAGTGATAGCTTCGCGCTCCCAAGATCGCCAATCGCAAGTACAATAAGTCCAGAAAATTTGGCACTTCTCATTGTCTCTGTAGTATGCTAAGTTAGAAATCACACATTTATATATCTTTTAAATTTTTGTATATTTTTTATTTGATATACATTATGTTTTATATTATATTATATTATATTATATTATTTGGTCTTTCAATTGTTCGTATATATTTGGTCTTACATAAAGAGAATTTTACCTCTACCTACCTAGATACCTGTTAGAAAAGCAATTCAATAAAACGCGTGTGTGTCACATACAGACCCTTCTTTCAGTGACCTAGAATAGAACAAGAAGGAACTCATTCATCACTGGATAGTTACCACATTGATACAAAGACGAATCAACCTCACTCAAAGTAAAATAAAAATGTTTATAAAATAACGTGGAAGATCGCGCGTATATGAGACATGCAGCTTACCATTAAACACAGAACAATGGCGCCAGCGGAGGCCGGAAGTGGTCTGAGATCTTCCTCACGGTGCGAGAGGAGATTAGGCAGCGGCGGCACGTCCCGCACTCGGTCACGTGGTTGCACTGGGCAACCAAAGAAAAAAGTGTATCTGTCACATACACACGAGTAAAGGAAGGTTAATCTACAGAGTAATATTAATAAACTATTACTATGTTAAATACTGCAACTACAATTGAGGGGCCGGATGCAATAAGGGGACACGCGCGGATTTCGCCGGATAAGAATTGTCCAGCGATCGATTTTTT
>JAAAKG020024267.1:0-20079 GCA_010014905.2 Druon quercuslanigerum | reverse complement strand
ATTATTTACAAACTATAATCTTAGTTACAGAAAACAACGTAATACATTATTTGAATATAAAAAGAAGTAAATAATTTAATTTATCACCAATAGAGAAATAATTTACTTACTCAAATTCATTATAAAATGTATATTTGAGTTAATCTAAGGATGATGTTGATGAAAGCATCATGAAGGTCTATGTTAAACTTTCGTGCAGTTGTGTTCATCTATCTTGGGGGTTTAATATGCAAGTATCAGTGGATGTCAAAGTATAGCTATAAATATAAGCACAGTAATGAGAAAATAGAAGAAAAAAAAGTGCTTAGGGGCCACGTGTCAACAGAGGTCTAAATAAGCTAATGGTGAATCTTTGGTCGTACGCAGTTATTTTTAACTAAAAGGGTTCTTTTTAATATTATTATAAAGATTTTAATTTAATTATTCAAAGTAAAATCTAATTAAATTCTAAAAACACATTGCTTTATTATAGAGGAAGTTTCATAACGATGAAAATTTTCGAACTTCAGTTTTTGTTGTAGCTTGACAAAACATGTCCGTGTATGTTTCCCTGCGTTTATGTAAATAGTACTCTTCTTATGGTAACTAGAAAACCAGTTGAGTTAGGTTAATTAATTTTTTTTTCATTTTTATATTTTGCTCAAAGATCGTTTCAAATATGAATTTTTTTGCAATTTTTATTACATTTAAGAAAACAATTATACGTTGCTTTATGAATTATGCGTATTCAATAAATATTGTTAATACTTACATCAACAATAAATAAAAAACAACACTATGAGGAAGCAGAGTGTTCATAGAATCCCAGACGCACACTGAGAGACCTTTTGTTAGAATGAATGAAAAACACTGAATTGGAATTTAGTATAATATCTTTTCTAAGTAGGTAAAACCGAGGTTTTATTACACTTATTCATCTTACAATACCGAAGTTGAATATTAGCATACGAGTATTAAAAACACAAAGATGAAAAAGTAGTATTCTAAATACGAAATATTATGAATCTCCGTTTCAAGAATTACCACTATGGAAAAATGATATTCTTTTTACTGAGTTTTTAAAAATTAATTTGAATAAGAAAAATAGTGAATATCACAATCTCAAAAAAATATTTTGGAAATTGATATTGTCAATATGAAGTTGACAGAAACCTGAGACGCATAGCAAACTATGAAAATATTATTCTGAATTTTTCATATAGTTTCGTTTAAGAATGCTCCACGAGTATTTTTGCCATTGTCCGATCGAGCCGAAAGGTTATGTTTCACAACATTTTAAATAGAAGTTAACTCTTTCTATTTTCAATTCATTCATTTACTATGGAATTTAAAACACAACGAATTCTTTCTCACGAAATTTACGCTCTAAGGTAATAAGATTTAATTAAATGAGCACAATTTATAAAATATTACATCTAAATACACTCAATTGTATTATACTGAGTTACTGAGATATTAAATTAGAGAATGTTATTCATAAAAAAAAATATTATCAGTTCCTTTTTTAAAAAATCTGTTTTATAAAAAATCAATTTAATCATTGAACGAGATGAAATGTTTAATCTATCTATTATCAATAAGTCTGAAGCAACAAATCACTCGTGAAAAAGGGCCCAGATACTTGTCATACATATCATGAATAAATTAAGTATATAATAATAAAAATAATAATTGAACGAGTGTGTTCGAATTTAATTGTGTTTAATTTGTGTATTAAGTTCCTCCTTCTCAAGGCTCTTTTGGTAGAGTGAGTTTATTTTTCATATAATCGTTTGAGATTCTCATATGCTTTATATGGCAACTTCAAAAGATGTTTTCGCCCTTTCGAATAAAAAGTATTACTATCGTTTTAACTTCGCTTGTCAACTTTGATATAGTGAATTTTTAATTCTCACAAGTTTTATAAGAGATAATGAAATATCCTTTCCATTTGCTAAAACAAAAATATTAGTTTTGACGGACGAAACCGACTATAATAATTTTTGAAACGCAAACCCCATTTTCCCCATTTTGAAACGATATTATACTAAATTCTCATTCATTTTTATCATTTATTCTAACAAAAAATATCTCAGTGCACTTATGCTCAGAGCGCGCGACCCGTTCATTTACGTGCAATTATTTTATTTGGAAATGAAGTTCAATAAAATATCATAATATTAATTTTTACTTTAATCACATTTATTTGTTACATGGTTTCGCATGGATACCCTCTCACGATGCAAAATCAATAATTTATGTTGCAGAGGTGTTATGCACATTATGTTATAATGGTTATAAAAGAGACTTGGAGTAAATAGTGTTTTTATTCACCTGTTTTTTTTTGATTATATAATTATACGTTTCAAATGATGAATAAGGCCTGTAGGACATTTGAAGAGAAAGTAGAACAAACAAACGTGACACTGAACTATAAACAATTGGACGACCACACGTACATAGTGTATATAGGATTACGTAATGAAAAAAAGGAATAATTTGGGCCCACACCCTTCCTGTATCGTTATTCAAGTGCTGCTTAAATATGGTTAACATTAAAAAATAAAACAAAGCAAAGTTTATAAATAAAAACACCAGAAGTAAGGGGCCAGTTTTTAACAAAAATGAGAAAGACGTTTCGGTTACACATCCCGGATATCATAATATGCAAGGTACATATACAAGGTACTGAACTCCTTGCTCATCTTCGTTATTAGGCAAAATGTTTATATAGGCTGTTTAATTTCGAAGAGATATCTACATAGTCTTCTGCGTTTAATGGTATCTACTTCCAAACAATTATAGATAACTTTCTTTATATCTTTTAATAGTTACAAACAAACTAATGCGGATAAAATTGCCATCTGCTGTATTGTTGATGATTGAGTAAATTATTTATACTAATTTTGTTCTTCAATTATGGACGGAGGTAGATGGGTAGTGATTCTCGGCTCATCGAAATATTCGAGCGTTGAACAGAGATGAACGCGGTTCTGGTTCGGATGGGTGCCAGTTCGTAGTTCTCTATAGTTACAGCATTTTCGTGCCTTTTCATTTTTCTTTCCTCTTTTTCATTTTTGTCTGAAGTTTTTGTTTTTAACAAGGATTTTTTTCAGATTACAATTGGATCATTTTTTGTTTGTTTGTTTTGGTCCAAATTTGGTCGTTGGATTCTTGCTTTTTGTTTTTTACAGGAGTTTTTATCAATTTAATGATTGGACGTTAAATAAGATATTTAATTTGGATTTTAATCTGATTTAAATTTCTTAAATTTCACTTTTAATGCTATTGAATATCTCAATTAAAATTTGCCTACCGATAACCGGCTGCCCCCGAGTTTTGTTTTTGCAGTTTTACACTTCGTTGAACAAATTTTAAAGCTCATGCGAGCAGTTCTGATAAATATCCGGCTGTAGACAATAGAAATGGTATAGAGGACTCCACATAATTCCGTACGGCTTATTGGAGCTCGGAATAGCAGCAAAAAAAAGTACAAATGCATAAAAATAATCTGATTTGCATATAATTTAGTTCCTGAGGGTTTTTTGAGTCACAGATTCGAAATATTGAAATAAAAAATAAAATTTACAAATAGCGGATCCAAAATGGTGACAAAATAATTTTTTTTAATTTTCTAAATTGTGTTAAACTTATTCTTTAGGAGTTTTATGTGTCGAAAATTATAAATACTGTATACGAAATTCCAAATTAAAGATGAAAGATTTAGAATTGTGTCCAGGGTTAAAAAACAGTTTTAATGCATTATTTGAAATGTGTAACACAAAAAAACGCTTTAGAAAATAAGATATAAGCAAATCACAGAATTTTTTTAATCTACTCTCAATTTTTGATTCCCTGTTTGGAATTTGGATGCAATATTTTAGTTGTTTTTTCATTAAGAAAAACTCCAAAAATGTATTTTATACAAATTAAAATTTTTTGTATAATATTTTGAATCTGCGAAACTTATAAAACTTCTAAAACATAATTAGACCTTCCTCTAACAATAAATGAAATAAGAAATAAATAAAAATGACATAGGTATTTTTAAAAGCGCGATTTTTTTTAGTTTTCAGAAAATAAGTTGACACTTTGTTAAAAAGCACTATAATATATATATATAAATATATATATGTACATGTATATAATATAATTTGCCGCAATCTATTAACATTCAACAACTCAAATGGCATGTCTTGAAACGAAAAGAAATGATACAGCAGAAAATAATTCGAAATAGGTGGACTTGATTAAGGCAAAGCCTATAAGAATGACAATTATATATTTTTTTAATGAATAATTGTTGATTCTGGCTAAATTCACGATAAAGTCATAGTCTACATTATGTATTCGATTTATGATACAAAAATAAACATTTTTTTAATAATGAATGTTTCAATCTTTGACTTTTGAGAGTGATAAAAAAAAAAATATATATATATATATTATATATATAAAGAGGTACATCTGCCTGGTAAGATTAAAAAATATTATTATGGAAAATAAGACCCATTTGATCATTTTTTTATTTGTTTAAGAGAGGGCACTAGGGCGCTAATTTTGATTATGTGACGTGTCATGAGAAAAGGGATCTAACGCGACAAGGGAGAATTTTACAGGTTAGGAAAAAGCCGAAAATCGCTATTAGAAAATCAGCTACGCTCAATTAAACAAAAAGTATTGCGCATATAATTTTTCCTGATTTTTGCGTTGAATAGGGTGACGCTAAATCTATCCATACAAGGAATAACATTTTTTTTATGTTTTCGGTGAGTTAGGTCCCTTAGTCGTGGTACGGTAGATATATTCGGCGTTAGAGAATACCACGAGTCCTTATAAAGAATTACACTCTACTGATATTGATTAAAATAAATAATAAGTGCTACATAAAAGCTTCCATTATTATCTAGTTCCAATTTTTTCATTTATTTCGTTTTGAAATCACCAATATGATGGACTATCAATAACATCGCCAAAAGGGCCAATTACTAAAAAAGGCGGCGAAAGAAGTCGTTGGTGATTAGGTTGGTGGCGTTGGCTTTGAGCCAAAACCATTTTAAACATAGTTCATGCTTCCGACCATGCAAATGCTTCCTCTCTTTTATTGCAATATTTAATATATAAAACTTTATTATATTTCTACCACTTTCGAATATTAATTTGAGAATTTCAAAGCTTATATATTTTAACTCCTTTCAAATTCGAAAGTTCACATCTTACATATTATCTATTATTAGTTAATTCTTTGAAAAGTTTTAGAGTTTTTAAAAAAGTTTTTATTCGAAAAAAAATATTGTTAAAAGAACATTAGCCTTTGTTTATGCAAGATGGGTCAGCGTAGTTAAGAAAATAAACTGTAAACGGCAATACTGCATTGACTTCTGAAAAAAGTTGATGACCTACATAAGAGTGAATAAGTTTCGCACTTGCTATCGGTGACAAGGTTTATGTTTTCTTGCAATAGTTCACTTTAATATTAACTCATAAATTATTCGCAAATTTAAGATTCGAATTTTTAAAACTAGGCGGTACGATACGCAGAATCACAAAAGTCGAAAAATGAAATCTAAAAAGTATAATAATAATATAGAGATCATATACAGTAATTAATATCTATTTGAGAGTTAAAGTAAATTTATTTGTGTAGATATTTTAACTCAAATAGAAGCAAAAATTCCTTTCGATGCAAGTCTATATATATATATATCTAAATTTCTCTACAAATTTTTGTTTTGTAAGATAAATTTAAAACTTGATGCCAAAAAGCATGTGAAACAGAGAAGATTTATAGCAATTAATTGAAATGTAAAAGATCTACAACAGACAAACAGTTTTTTTCTTTTGTGTTCTGTATTGAATATACACTTCAGCCTAGAAATTTTTTTTTTTTATTTATAAAGATTACTTTTACTTGTTCCTTTCATTAAGTATTACTACTAAAATTAAATTTGGAAACTGACACGTAAGAAAGAAAATTTTTTTTAATCAATCTTAGTCAAATTATGCAAGTGAATAACGCATTATAAATGCATTATATAACAAAATTCAACATTTCCTTTTACTATTTTGAAAAACAATTTTTTGAAGTTTCAAGTATGAATTTATTATAATCTCAAATAAGATTTTAATACTTTCTTTCAAAAAATGGCTTGTAGGAAATATTCTCTTTACCCTAAAAGCAAAAGAATTGAATATCGAAATTAAATTTTAAATATTACAAATTATATAATAAACAATATATTAAAAAACGTTCAGCGCTTAAAAATCAGAATTTATTCTACTTTGAGTGAAAGGAACAAAAGTAAACCGTTCACGGCAAACAAACAACTATTATTTTCTCGTTATTTCCCCATTTTCCACTTAGAATTCATTAAACTTTCAGTTTCTTTATCTTTTTTACCATGAAAATCTGATACGTAAAGATTTTCTTAAAACTTCTAAAATTAAATTTTATGTTTTTAAATTACAATTTAAAAACAGATATATTTTGCTCTTATATACAAAAAATGCAGTACTAAAAGGAAAAAGAGTTTTATTGTTGTTACTAAAAATGTCGAAAGGGAAAACTTAAAAACATTTATGACAAATCTTTAAAAACTTCTCAACATTCTTTGAGATCACTGTCGGGCATTTATATACTTTATGACGTTAAAATTTTCAAATGATGTTTTTTAACTATTTGCACTATTATAAGGAGGAAAGGATAGGTGTGGGGAAAATATGTATTTCATTCTATACTCATCATAATCGCAATGTTATTAATAATAGATTTAAAAAAAAAAAAGATTCTTGTTCATGAATAAAATTTAAAGCAAGCAAAAACAACGTATTTAACAAATTATTGCTCAAACTTTCTTTATAACGCCTTTTACCTAATTTAGGTATTCAATTTTAATATTTTAACCCTAAAGCATTAAAACACTTTGATAAACAGTGATGAAATCTCAAAAATTAGAAGGTAATCTCTAAAAATGAGCATAAATATAATTCTGATTCATCAATTTTTTGTGATCTCAGGCACTACTAGTACTATCTAATTAGCACATCTTGGTTGTAACCCTGATATTCGACAGCTCTTATTGAAAAAGCAATGAATCTTCATGGCTGTTAAAAACAACATAAACCAAGCTCTGCGTCAATAAAAACGCAACTTACCACTTTTGTTACTGTCGTCAATAAAACCAACACTTCATTTTTAAGGTCAATAAGAAATAACTTGAATATTAACACTAATGGCAAGTTGCATTTTTATTAACGCAGATAGTGGTTTACGTTGTTATTAACAAACAGCCATGACGATTTTTTGTTTTCTAAGTAGGAGCAATTGATAACCTAATTGACTCACCTTCTTAAATTTCGTAACTTACATTGAAGAAAGCTAAAGATAAGAGGGCTTTAATCGTATAGTCTGATAAGCCGATACTTGAGAATAAGTATGTTATTGGAATGTAATATATGATTCCTGTACGGAAGCACGTACTTGGAGAAAGTATTACTAGCTGATGCTCTAGAATAAGAATCTATTAGTGGAGATTTAAAACAAGAGAAATTCTTCAGAGGGAGACCAGTTCAGTTTAAGTTTAACTTCAATACCGTCAGTAGTCAGCACTGTATTTTCGACTGTTGATCTGATCCCCAGGCCTGACTTGTCACAATTTCCCGCAAGAACCGAAGTCACGCCGACTGATTCAGCCACTCCTGGTTTCCTCGTTCGACAGATGGAGGGCGGATATATGTAATTCGCTTCCTGGCCTCGTGCCAATGTAAACGAGCCTATTGGTCTCCATTATTTGAAATTTATTTAATTTTTACTCCCTATATATACCAAAGTTATTAGTCGAAATTAGTTGAATTAACTTTTTGTCATTTAAAATTACAAAGCTCCACTTCTTTGCATTAGCGTAACTAGTTTTGAGATATCTTCGCAAAAAATGTTCCTATAGGAATTCAGCAATAATTCTGGGTCGATATTCACAAGAATTGCAGATACTTGACGTAGTCCATGGCTGATAATAAAAACCGGTTTCACTCGAGAAAAAAAGTCCGATAAGATTGTCATATTTTAGCCTTAAGTTTAAAGTATGAAGCTTTAAAAAACAATGTACGAAAGATGCAGTGCCACCAAAATCGACGTTCAATTGTGTTGTAACAATTTGAGCGACATAGATTCATATTGAGAATCTACGGGAAAATCATCATTTAGAGACTGTTTTTTCTCATTCAGAGCAATGTGAAGTGTTATCTACAAACTTTAAGTCACCTGTCAAGGTGCTTTTGTCGGGCGTTATTTGGGTGAAATAGATATTGATAAGCAGGTAAGTTACAATAATAGTTACTACAATATAATTTCCAAATCTTAGGTTAGTCAAAGCCGACATGACATTCAAACCACCTACGCTGGGATGTAAAAACTAAGTCGTGGTCGTCTGCATGGAAATAAAAAAAAGTGAAAATACCTAATAGTATATGTAGACTTTCATGAATTTTTCTATACATCCCGGCTTTAGTTTAAATGTCGACGGCCATGACTAACCTAACGTTTGACAGTCACATTAGGAAGTTATAATTTTATTCTAAGTGACTAGTGCGCACTGTTAAATGAAAGTAATTTGAAAATTAGCTAAATATTATTCCAATTAGTTTGCTTATCAACTATTATTTAGTCTAATAACGCAAAGCGAATAGTTGCTTTGACAGGTGTGCAGGTAACTGACAGCGCGGTTCAGCACTCCACAACTCTCCAAATGAGCCAAAATTCAGTCCCCCTAGATGCCCAGAGGTGCAACTACGCTCATAGGAATAATGAATGAGATTGAAAATTCTCTGAAATACTCATTGTGAAACCAATGAAATTTGAGCTGCAACCAATTTCACACGAGCGCTTTTCTGTGCAGGAATCTTTTATATGCTTTCATCAACTTTAAATTATGTTAACGAAAAAAGTTTTACTGTAAAAACTAACAGTGCTAAATAAGTTAATAAATATTTGTTTAAATCATTCGGTCATTTTGTAGGGTTTTGAGATATTAGTGGTCACAATAAGTAGTTGTGGTCACAAGAAAGTGCTGTGACATCCATCCATACATCCGCATACGCAAAAACATATATATACACACACACACAAACACTCACGTCCGGTTAATTTTTCACAACAATGCATTAGACATTCGGTCATTGAGATACGTTCAATCAAACGAATTAATATTTTGTCTAAAATGTTACCATTACAAACCTTTCTCTGCGAGAAAACAAAATCTTACGAACAATAAGCTGTGTCGAATTTTACATGCAAACATGACAGGTGTTGCTAACAGCTATCATAGATAAAAAGGAAAAAAATGTATTTGACTGTGTTGGTAAAAAGCATGAACTTGCCTGCTTATTAAAAATTTGTTTAGTTGGTAGCACTTCATTAATTGTGCTTGCAACGTAAAAGCAGAAAAATTACTTTAATATCCATGCCTAACTTCTCAATAATTAATGATTAAAAAAATAATTAAGGAAAATAGTTTAGTAAATAGGCGGGCGGGTGGGCCCTCATTGGGGCCCACAATTTTGAAGCCAAGAGTTTGATGAAACGAGGAAACCAGTGAAAAAATAGTGACAAGGCAATTCAATTTCTTACAAAATGATCTGTCAGCGGACAAATATTCACTGCCATATCAAAAACACATTTTTAATTAAAAAATTACAATGCAGTGGTAAAAAGTCTCATACAAAAACTTGCTCTTAATATTGCTACTGATAAAAAATACTATACAATTTTTTCTGTAAAACCCAGTTACTTTTTCACACTATTCAGTTCATACAGGTACATACAGGTGAAATAGAATGAACTTAAGATTAAATAATGGAACAGACAATATTTTAGGTGTTTTTGAGAATATACCAGCTGTTGTGGGCATATGTAACTCTTCTAATGGCGATACAAAATTTATTCTTCAGTACAGATTCGATAGGCTTTCTCAAGCCCTTTTCACTAATCATAAGCATATATGAATTGAACATTTTTTTATAGAAATGCGCTTCTTCTTATTTTTTTAACTATAGGACAAAAGCTTGGGTTTTGTTTTTTAAGAACCTTGAACAATGAAAGCAAACTTTAATTTTTATTGGTAAAATAACCTAAGCGTGAAAACCCTTGAAAACTACATTGGAAAAAAATTCTCTATTGGTATTATAATAGCAATAAAGAATATTTTTTATGCTTCTATAGAAGAGTTACAAATCTTCATAAGAGCTGGTATATTCTTAAAAACTACTAATTGCTTATTTAAAAAAAAAATATGCCTGTTTCCAAAAAAGTCCAATTGGTTTTTGAGTTCCATTTTTGAAGGTCAAATATTTTGTTTAAATACTAATAATCATCAATAGAAAAAGCATGAAAAAATCTATTGAAACTAAACATGACGACGCTTTTGGATCGCCATAAGAAGAGTTAATAATCGCCAAGATAGAGAGAATATGCACGAGAATCCCAAATTTTCACATCCTATCCCAAGGTCAATATTTGTCCAAATAATACAATTTTTTCCTCATAAACTACTAACCGATAGCAAAACTGTAACCAAATTTGACTTACAATAAGACGAAACAACTTTGATTTTTTAAGTTGGCACACTTGAGAAATAATGCCCCCTATATTATATTGGAATCAATGGATTTTATATTATTAGCATTTGAAAAAAGTTAAGCATTTGTATTCGTATCATTTAAATTAATTTAAATTTTATAGAATAAGCGCTTTTAAATTTTCAATTCCATTAATTGGATTTTAAAAATTTGAAATAAACTCTAGCGTAAAGTCTTGAATTTAGTGGCATTTTTTATTTACCATTAAAGATTAGTTTTACTTCATGTAATTATTTTTCTATTGTGATATTTTCTTTCATTAAAATGGCTCGCGACTAATGGAACTTTTAATAACCCTTATAGTCTATCCCAGGACCAATATTATCAATTGTATACAAAAAATGTTTCAGTATTATTTCGAGACCTTGAATTGAAAAGTATTTTTTAAAGAGACTTCAAAATTACCATGAATAGTTTTTGCACCTACTAAGCGTTTATGCACAATAATACTTTCTTAAACTAGCGCTCTGTCGACGTCGAAAGATAATAACATAATTGCGGTCTAAAATTAACCTACTCATAAAATAAAGTGGTAACGGTGCTGATAAGTTGCGGGACGAATTACCGTTACATGCGACATCTTCATCTGTGTATTTGCATCGTCTATATAGTATCTAATTATTAATAAGTCAATGTCATTCCAGTCATTTGTAAGATATAATGCGATTGCTATCGCAAAAAATATTTTTTAGGTAATTTTCTTTTTATTTGTTATATGTAATATGTGATTTAAAGTGAGAGTTTTTATAGACTGAATGAGTACTCTATCGATGAAAAACAATTGATTCGGTCGATCGATCAATTGAACCTTAATTCAATAGAGAAGATATTGTCTAATAGAAGCAAACAAGGTGATTAATTTATATATTTTAGATCAGATGTAATTACTGGTATATTGTTATTTCACAATGAATTTATCAAGCAATAACAAAAATTTTATACAGCATCAAAATAAGCATTGCAAATGAAGGAATTATAATGTGCTTCATAGGGTTAATATACAATCTACAAAATTTCAGAAAATTTTCCAATCCTTCAGCAAGGAATATTCCCACATTTTATCAGGGAAAATACTTTTTCCGAAAAATAAGTAATTTTTCCTAAATTTCAAAACAAATTCTGAATAAGTCGGAAATATTCCTTAAAAAATCAAAAATAATTCGAAAATGTTAGTAAGTTAACAAAACCTTACGAGAATGGGGAATTTTTTTATCCCATCGTGAATCACGAATCAAACGGAAATTTTCACATTTAGTATAAAAAGGACTAACGTAAATGAAGCTAACTTTCGCAGATATCCTCATAAATTTAAACAGGTTTAGGAAATCTGGTATAGAAGTTAGGTACTGATTATTGGTAATATTCATACTTTAACTGAGAAAATTATTTTTTGTAAAAAATCAGTTATGTTTTTCTTATATTCAGTATTGTATATATTCAGATTTATTCTCACACTTATTGAAAATGAAATTACTTCTAACAATTTTACACGCTCTGAAAGAGCATCTTACAGTTTCTTTATAATAAACAACATTTATTATTACAATAATTTAAAGAAAAATTATTTGTGACAATGACACGATCTGATAGAGCATCTTACAGTTCTTTTCTAATGAACAACATTTGAAGAGTGACAATACAGATCTAAGTAACAAACAATTTTAGAATTTGTCAGGAGGGTGAAAAAAAGTTCCTGTAAAATCGAAATTCAAAATTAAATCAGAAAAAATTTATCCAGGTTCGAGAAAACAGATGTGTCAGTTGACAATCTGAAAGTGACAAACAGTATATAGAAACGAACATGCAGAAATTGCAATTCGGATTTGAAAGGGTCCCGGCTAGTTTTCCCCATCTTTGGTCGAGTGCTCATCGGAAAAATTGGGACTGCCAGGATAGTTCTCTAAGAGTATATACAACAAATAATAATTTAACCAAACTATTACTTACACATTATTGATCAAAAATTCAGGTAGTATTATTTTCATTAAAAACACACGTTCATAAGTGTTAAACACTCGAACAATTCAGATTAAAATAAATTTTAGTTTGATGTCACGTTTTGTTGGGGCTTCAATTCGCCTTTTTACTAAAGTATAATTTAGTACATACAAGATTCTGAAAATGGCACTGCATTATATATACTGCAGCGCGATCTGCGGATAATTCCTCTGGAATTAGGACCACGGTCCTAATTGAAATAAGGAGAAATGGGGCAATTTGTACATGGAATAAACAGGATTGGCTGCGGATTGTTATACAAAATATATAGTCGCCAGTTTCAATAGAAAATGAAATTTCATTCCGAAATATTGAGATTCTGAATATCAGTGAAAAATATTTGATCTAAAATAGTAAGCCAATTTAAAGAAAATTATTTATGAGAAAAAAATCTCTAAACTTTATTTAAATTCCCGAACTTTAACAGAATTTTTCATATTGTTATCATTTAAAAACGCTTTTTCTTTTACACTAAAATGTCCTATTAAAGTCGCAATACCTAAATTACAACCATGGGGCGTATCCATGTATATATTATTATTTATATATACAGAATCTCGCAGTAATTCATTTCAGTGAGTTATACACTCGTATGTGTGTACTGTCTGAAGCACGTTATTGCATGCATATATACATATTTGTCACTTGTAGATACGATATTTCTTGCTTGCTGCATGGAAACACACACACTCACATAAGTATAAATACATACAATTCATCCCACGGAATACATATCACAGTGACACACCAAGCAGAGCCACGTAATTTTTATTGCGCAAGATGCAAGACAAGTCTGGTCTGGCGTGGGCGATTAGATGAGAGCTCAGACGAATGTGTGGTCATCAGGATCCTTATTTTTTTATTCTCAATTATTATTGTTTAAACGAATTTGAGCACAAATTCTGTACCATTTTAAATTCTGTAAACATGTCTTTTATGATAAAGTTTGTTTTCGTTTTGAATTTTTTTTTTAAATCTATCAAATTTATAATTCATGATAAAAGGATTGCAATACCGGGAATACTTCATTAGAATGAGTATAATATATAATATTATTAAATAATATGGCATATGTATTGTGGCATATATATAAGAAGTTTCATTAATTAATCCAATGAAATTGGTGTAGTTCAGTCTCTCAAAATATTATAATTATATAACATTAACTGCGTAACACGCAGTTTTCTGCGAATTTTTACTCAATCACCCGCTATAATGATTTCAGAACTTTTCGTAAAGTTTTTCGCGTTGCCAATTAAGATATTAACATGTTCAGTACAAAAAATAGTCGTATTTAAAATAAATGATATAGTTGACTTTATTTACGGATACAATTTTCCTGCAATTATATGTAAATAAATTAAAATACATGCAATACATTACATTGTTTCTACATTCTAGAATTAGATATAAAATACACAAGACCATAATACGTTAACAGCTTTCCGAGTCCACTGGAGTTATAAGGTAATTTCCCACGTTTAATTATGCCGATTACTATAAAGTGAAGAGGAATGCACTCTATACTCGTTACCCTGACCGAAATTGCTGTGAAGAGTTTTAGGATTGATGCACTAAGGAAAATATATATTTCATTCAATATGAAATTCTTTATTTTACCTTATTAATTTTATTTGAAAAATTGGCATTCAGATCAAATAAATTCCTTGTTGAAATAAATAAAGGGCTTGACTATTTTAAATGGTTATTGTCTGAAATTAAGTTAAGATTTTGTTTTATAAATTTCTTTAAATTTTATAAATAATTTTCAAAAATGTTCAATTTCATGGTTACAAGGTGTTAAATGCACCACACCCACTTATGTTAAAGAACCTGTCAAAATCCGTGGTATGCACAATGATGGCAGTGCAAGTGCAGTAAAATGTTTCGGACGTCTTCTAAGGAACTATCATATCAACGACTTGCAGATTATAGTTTTTGTTTGAATCACACTTGTATAAATAACTGAAATATAATTAGTTTTAGCAAATAATTTTTTAATCAATCAAATCTTAGTGAACGAATTATTTATATGATTCCAACAAACATTTTCCTCAGTCTTACAATACAAATATTTACGGTCTAATCTCTAAACCTAAATTCAGTGACATTTTATTTCTTCATCCAGTTAAAAAAATTCTTCAATTTTCAGGAACGGGCAATAAAAACTTGAGTAGTTTTTGATTGGATCAATGAGTGAAATGGAACTGAATTTAGTAAACTATTCACTGATTAATGTCGCGAGAAAAGAGTCACTGATTCTCGGTGAAATTTTACTGATTAAAATTTAACATAACCAAACCTAGTAATAAGTTGAAAGTTTACTTATATTTCTATATTTTTAATTTTAAAGTTAAAGAATTATATGTTAGACTCTTTATTAACCTAAAATACTTAATGATCAATTTGAAATCATATTGCAATCACTTTGAAATCATCTTGTAACTGTTGGAAATTATATAGATTCAATTAGCATTCTTGAAGTTATAATATAAAAAAACTCGAATTGTTACACGGTAAAAAATGGATTTTAGAATAACTGCCTAAAATTAATGCCCATATTTTCAGCGCTGAATTTGGTTATAATCACTATTTTAGGTACAAGTTATTTCGAATTTAGCAAATTGACAGATTTGGGTAGAAAATTTTGTTTAATAGTATTAACTCGCGTAATATAAATTATTAGTAATTTATATGTATTATTTAATGATTAAAAACTTCAAAATTTAAAAAGTAGGTACATATTTAAAAATGTGTTTGTAGTTGAAAACTTGTGCTGCAAAGGAAATGTTCTCATTTTAAAAAATTATTTTATGATATTCACAAGTAATTTGTAACGTCTCTTCAAATTTTGAAGCTCTATAACGATGGAAGCATTTATTTCCGACCATTCTACTAAAAAATTCTTCCAAATAATTTAATAATACTATATTTGAATCTGGATGGCTTAATCAAGTACGATTTTAATATTTTAAAACTATCGCCACTCTCTGTTAATCTTTGTACAATATTTACGTGCTGAGTGAGCGATTTATTTTAATGTTCACTACACTTTTTTTAGTCCAAGGTCCACTTTTTGTTGAATTTATAAATAAAAAGTTTTAAGATCTTGATTTATAGTAAAATAGTATTATTACCTATTAATTTACGCCAAAAGTGTCTTTAAATTTAAATGAAAATAAGGCACAATATGTTCTTGATGTATAAGAATTAACTTTTCTTCTTTCATGTACCTAAAATTATTATGTTTTAAAATAAATTTTTAGGCTCAGGAGGAATTTAGTGTAACAACAACGAAGTTAAACGAAAATAAATTACTCTTAAAATCCACTATTTTTTTATAATTTGCCAGAATATTTTTTATTCTGAAAATTTTGTACAGAAAAAATAGTTTTATAATATATACAGTGATTATATTCACCGCTTGCTTTCTTTCTTTATAATAATTGTCTGGAATAATATTACATCAAAATATTAAACATTATTGTATCAAAAATGTTTGGACAAAATCACTTTGTAAAATTTACTTATCAAACGCCATCGCCGCGTAACTATTGTAAAGCTAAACCCCGCTGTGTGTTGCCACCTGGGAGAGACCCCCTACCCTGAGTAGTAAAAATGCTACTATTTGAGCTTTTATATTTAACTTTATTGTCGAAATTCTTTTTCTACAATAAAAGCAAATTTTATTGCTAAAATATTGCTATAAAAACAAACAATCCTATTGACACTTTTTTTATCTCGAGTTATTTTCGAGATTTTTATGAAAATATTTATAAAATCTTTTAGAATTTTTTTGACAGCACACTTTTATGCGGTCATAAAAAAGCAAAGAAGAACATATTAACAGTTTTAACAACTTTTACATTACATGCATACATACATA
Organism: Druon quercuslanigerum; assembly: GCA_010014905.2. Classification (NCBI taxonomy): domain Eukaryota; kingdom Metazoa; phylum Arthropoda; class Insecta; order Hymenoptera; family Cynipidae; genus Druon; species Druon quercuslanigerum. The sequence goes on along the minus strand of JAAAKG020024267.1, from coordinate 3,584 downwards.
CATATATTATCCATTTTTTCTAATTTACTTTATTTTTGCACAAAAACATTCGGGCGACATTCGGGCAGTTGCAAATTCGGCTTAGAATATACTGATAGTAAGGAGTCTTAGGCAAAACATTTTAAGTTGATTCCGCAAAAAAATCAAGCCATTTAATCAAAAAATTGTCAAAATGTGCATTTGTTTATAAAAATTGTTTAAATTATTGGCAATCATTAGCTATTTTTAACGAAATGTGTGAATTTTTTTCTCTGAAACTTGAAATTGTACAACAAATTGTTAAATGTAAAAAAGTTGACAATTTTTAAGGCGAATATGATGGTATTTTTCTTAACTCACTTTTTTGAATTTAAAAAATCGATCATCTGTGAGTCACATTTCGGAAAGGTCACGCGCTAAATCCCTTATAGAATCCGGCCCCTCCTGTATAATTACAGTTTGTCAAAATGGATTAACGTACTATTGACTCTTAATCAAAATATTAACAAATAAAGCTATAAAATCAAAATAGTCAGATTTGACAGCAGATCGTGGCTTAACCTCTTTATCATGAGTTTCGTTTGATTTCATCAAAACCACATCGTCACATTGATAGACAATTATGAGAACCTCTGCGTCTCGTGACACCCACGTAACATCAACTTGAATAAGTGTTTGGCCGCCTTCAATTTTTAATAGTTTTTTTCTGTTGAACGACTCAAGAGAAGAAAAAAAATAATGCAGCTTCGGTTCGGATTAAAATGTTGTATTACAAAATTATTTTATCTAAAATCACATAATGCCATGTGTCAATTTAAAAATACATAGCAATCACTACGCGCAGAGGTATCCGCGTTCTAACACCACGGGTCACGAATGTGTCCCGAATTGCGGTAATCGGTATTTCCAGAGATTATTTGACAGTATTTTGCGTTATAATTCAGTAAATTTTTAGAATAAATCGCTCTTTCTTAGTGCAAATACACATACAAGTGTACGTATAACTCAATATATATTTTATTATTCACTTTCTATTGTTACGGAATCTTCCGTGACGTTTGCCGTGAACAAAGTTGGAAAGGGGTTAATGTTACGGGAAATTCCGTAACCAATGTTTTTATTGCAAAATGTAATACTGTCCGAAATCGAGGTTTAATATTGCCCGCTTTTCATACAACACTATTCTTTACGTTAACCCTGCCCCTTAGAAATGTGTAAAAAATCCTTAAGTTTTTTTTTATTAACAAGTTTTTGTTGCGATGAAAAAAAATCAATATTAAAAGATTTTATCAATATTTACCCAAAAATATCGAAAATAACGCGAGATAGAGAAAATTGTCAAAAGTTAGTTTTTTATAACTTTTTTAGAAAAATAATTTTATTTCTTTGTTATTGTTAATTTCTTGTGGTGTTTTGAAAAAACGAGAATTTTCGTTTTTCAGACAAAAAATTCTCTTTTCTCACCAAGGCGCAGGTTCAGAGTTATTCTGAAATAAAATAAAGAAAAAAAAGATGGAATTTGGAATAAATTACCACTGAATATTTTCAGAAAAACCACTGCCATTTTGTCACTTTTAAACTTTTTAAAATTTATGAGTGGGGCGATGGTCGTGGGGGCTAAAGCGTACGCTTTGGACCCACTCCGTCGACTTGCGGGTTCGATCCCCGCCTCGAACTCTGGAAGAACTTCGGCGGCCCATGCGGTTAACACTAGCCTTTTCTAAGTTCTCTAAGTACAGTCTACTTCTTAAATAATGCCGCTCTGAATAGTGCCGCTTCTCCTCATTCTTGTGCGAACGCATTCCCCACAATCTGGCCATCACTTGGAGCGTCGGCATCTCAATCCAGTCTTTCCAAACAGTTCCACTCAAATACGTGTACTAAAATAGAATATTTTTCTTACTTTTCGTAATGATACAAAAAAACTAATGAAATCAGGCTTTCTTTTAGTTTTAAAGAACTTTCATTAATAAAAATTTCGATATTTCCGATAAAAATAAAGTTCTTGCTTTCTTTCAACTTTTTGATAAATTATTTATTTAATGGATTTATGATTATTCTTTAGTCAAAGCATGCAGTAAATAGAAATGCAAGGTTGGCCTGGAGGAAGGATAGAAGGGGATTTTTCCTAAATTCACTGATTCTACCGTATTCGCTGACGGCACTCGTTTCTTCGGCGGCTGTCCTAAACGAAAATCTTATCTCGGCCATTAGGGCGGAGGCCTCAACTGCTTGTATGATTCCTGCTAATTCTTTGCGCTTTATAGGGTAAAAGCCTTGGTTCGACTGGGCATGTTTCAATGCTAAAAGAAAAGCTGAAAATAGCCTGCAAGATAGTGAAAAGTCAGGGTTCGCTTTGGACGATATGAAAAAATTTAATTTAGATAAAAAAAAGGCCTATAGCTCACTGTTGATCTCTAAGAAAATTGTGTATGAGGTCTTTCAAGAGGCTCTTGCATCTGCCAGAGGGACGTCGGAGTTTTGGAGATCAGTTAACTTCTTTAAGCCTAGACTTGCACAGAGTAGTAACATTGACATTCAATCATGACAAGCTTTTGCGAATACGTTGTATCCTCCGAAGGTGAACCTTGATCTTTCTTGGGGTGTAAATACGCATCCCCTTCTGGATGCACAGATCTCAAAGACGAAATCAAGGCTGCTATCCGCAAATGTAAAACGGGGAAAGCCCCTAAACCAGATGGTGTCCCCGCCGAGTTTTACCAAGCTTTACCCGAATTAGGTCTAGACTATCTTGAGTGTCTATTCAGGAGGATATGGGAGACTGAGGAGGTTCCCCCTTCTTGGGCAACTATCCTCACGTGCCTGTTATTCAAGAAGGGTGATAAAGAGTATCCGAGCTCTTACAGAGATATTGCGCTCGTGAATGCTATTGCAAAAATATTTACACGAATCCTCCTGGATAGGCTTGTTGAGTGGACGAATGCGGCGAAGTGTATACCCGAATTTTAGGCAGGTTTTAGGGCTTTCAGAGGCTGTATGGACCATATATTTGTTCTAAGTTCTATAATTCAGATTCATCTCTCCACTCCTGGACGTAAAGTTTTTGCGTGTTTCGTTGATTTTAAAAGGGCTTTTCCTCCAGTAAATCATGACCTTCTTTGGTCTAAACTATTGAAGCTGGGCATTAGTACAAAATTTTTTGAATAACGAAAAGCCTTTACGATGCAGCTAAGATGTCCATCCGCACACCTGAAGGTCTTACTGATCCGGTGGACGTGACTTGCGGGGTCCTCCAAGGGGAACTTTTAAGTCCTGTTTTTTTTTTATTTTATTAATTGGAGACATGGAAGATTTTTATTAGAACCGGGGAGTAAGGGGAATATCTATCAATTACTTGAGGGAGATTTTACTACTAGCATATGCCGATGATATCGTAGTACTTGCTGACTCTCGCATTGATCTCCAGAGTAAAATTAATGTCCTCGGTAAGTATTGTGATTTGAATTTTTTAGAGTTTAATACGTTAAAGACCAAGACCATGATTTTTCATAGAGGGAGGCCTCCCAGTATCCCGAGATTCACTTTGAATGACACGCAGCTCGAGATAGTCGGGGAATATAACTATCTGGGGAAACTATTTTCGA